>JAQGAK010000119.1:0-149666 GCA_034696945.1 Lipothrix lubbocki
ACGCATGAATAGTATCTGTTATTGAAAAGCAGTGCTTTACACTGAATGACTTGATACTTTAATAAATACAAATACAAATATACCTTGTCGTTCACACAAAACCAAGTCCGTCTCTTGTCTTATTACACAAGGTCGAGTAGCCTCGCAGGAAACTTGTCCTAACCCTTTAGAAATATTGTTACTTTACAACTCTACGTATTTTATTCTTCTTGATGTACGTACTGTATGGATGTATCTAAGTATCTCCACATGTAGTGTCATAGCATGACATCAAAGCTTGTTTGTATTCCCAAACTTTATAGTCGAGGAATACTCTTCTCTTGCCGGTTTTAGAGTACTTATGGAAAAAACCGGGTCAGAAGTCTTGAATTATAAAACATATTTCGGGGTTTTTTTTAGTATAACTCATCTGCCAAAGCCGATAAGACGGAAATAGTCTTGTTTAAAACTGCTTTTACCTCATAAAACTGGCAGGAGGCTAGTGCTTAAACATGGGGTAATTTTCTGGGTTACTAGTTCAAGCAGAGACGGAATTAGCAAGGTTAAATAATGTTGGGGAAATTTACGACCGGCTCGCTGCTTAACGTCGAACATGGTGATAATTGAGAAAAACATATGGCGTTACTTGAATTTTAAACGTCACTGCCGATGCAGTGACTTGTTGTTTTTTCCGGCACTGAAATAAGCATTGGTTGGCCTAATATCGCGCGGCTGCTCTGGTGAGAGACCGAAATTATTTTCCGGGGGGTGGGGAGAGGCAAAGGAGTATATGTATATAGGATAGTAAGGAAATTGAGGATCCTCTTTTAAAATTACACCATTCTCTGAGGTCTAATTAATAATGACGTGGGGTGCTCTCTACACGCTCGATCCAAGCTTATTACACTTTGCTCGGAGATATGTAATAAGTTGCTATAGGATCCATGTCTAAATACTTTCGAATTACCGGAGAATAGAACATAGAATATGACTGATTGTTTGGTTGTTTGTATTGAACATTGAGTATAAAGCTCAAAATGTGGTTTAGGAGCACATACGGCGCAGTTTATTCTCCTCGCATTGGAATGTCAACCCGTACTTTTTCTATATTGGAAAGGAATAACGCGTGTGAATTTAGTCACATATTATTTTTTGTTCGGACCAGTATCATTCTGTTTGTATATGTGTACTGTTCATATTTCAGGTTGTTTTCCGAACGGGCGTACACATTTCTGTTCCAATTTTGTGCGGGCGCATAATAAGTATTATTCATAATAACTATATCTGTAGACATGTGATAGTATACAGTTTAGGGAGTTGAGCTTCATCATAGTGTGTTATGTATTCGTGTTAAATATGTGTGTTATGAGTGTAAAAGTATAGTGGAGTTGTTGGTGGGCTGCGGGAGTTTTGACTGTTGGTTGATTTGAAATGAATACCAGAGACAATTTAGACAACAGCAGTTCATCATAAATGAGTATTGTTGAATGATACTTCTCGTGACATTTAATGCCATTAGAAAAGATCCATTTAGGAATGAAATGGGCCAGATGAAATAAATAGGAAGTGATTAGATGAGAAGGAGGATCATCACGAGTTCATATTTTCAGCTTTAGTCACACTATGTTTCTTTGCGGACGTGCTTGATGTACAAGGAGGGTGGTGCATATATCGCATACTCACACTTCTTATTTTATACATCTGTATCTCTCCGACTTGGAAAACATGTATAGAGAGAGGTCCGACAGTGTGATGTACCCTATTAGTTTATGCGTACGACGATTGAAACCATAAAATAGGGAGAGAGAGAGAAGCCATTTTGTTAAATTCTAAACTATGGATGTCATTTATTGAGTGTATTATTACTTGCGATTAGGGACGTCTATTCAGAAGTTGGCCATCTGCTTCTCATAAATGTTGTTTGGATAAAGAGACGAGCTCCTACTTGACAGTGAGCTTCTTATTCTATAGGACTTGTTAAAATCCGATGTAATTTATTATTATGTAAAAGTAAAAGCTGTTTCTCCACGAGATTTTTCCACAGAGAATACCACAAGTGGTCGCTTTTAGACGTCGTGTGTGTGTGTCTTGATTATAATTTTAATAGGTTTTTGAACACTCTGTGGCTGTAATTATGGCGGCAAAGCACTATATATATATAATATTGATCTTGCCCTTCAACGCTTTCTTTTTCCCTCTTGATTCCCCTTTTCCCTTCTGTCAATTTTGCAAGCAGTGACACACGCTGTGGCACACGAGCAAACAACATTTCGTACTTTCACTTCCTTATTTATGAATACAACAACAGTATATGCATATGAACACTTAATCTATACTTCACAAGTATTTTAATGCAACTCAATTTACACTTGGGCTTGTTTAAATGCAATTTAAAAGTGTGATGGTTACTGTCAGGTTACAATGGTTACATGATAATTAGTTTTAGGCAAAAGTTGTATGTATACTTATATAAGTAAGAATAAGTTGTACTGGTTTACAATATTTTTGCATTGTGTTATAGCAGTATAGCTGTGTTGCACTCCATTTCATTATATATTCGTATTTCACATATTTCTAAATAAGCGTGGGTTATGTATGGTGGTGGTGCAAGGGTGAGGAAATTTGCATTCTAAATTCATTGAAGATTTGTTCACATATATTTTATCACGTGTGTACAAGGGAATAATAATGTGCACTTTTTATTCCTAGAAAACAAACTAGGAAGACCTATAGAATGATTATGGCGAGTCCCATTATGTTCAGTCTAGATAAGCCTGTTTTTGTGCACCGAAATGATTTTTTTCTGATTATACTATATAAGTATGTATAAAGACTGGTTGAAAATTCATTTTCCTTCCGTCATCGGTGAGCCACGGATGCAGATTATTTACGAAGGAGTCAAACGGCAGGCCATTTGTATAATATTAGAAAAGGAAAACGACGAGGGGATCTACATATTATGTATCTACTACATGTATTAAAGAATTGACTATGTATTGTATGTATATAGGAATGCTTGGGTGGGCAATAAGCAAAAGAACGCGCAGTTAATAAATATGAAATAGGTGTAATTTAGACTTGGGTTATTAAACCAATGACCAATTACCATGCTAATGTCAAGTTTACGGGCTCCACTTATTAGATTTGAAGCGCGTGTGCTTCAATTTGAAGATGCAGTTTTGACTCTTCTCTCATTCGTTTGGTTACACTGATCATGTATGTAAATAACTTCTAAACGGCATTTTGAGCATACAAAGGATCGACAATTGTGTGAAGGATGAGCATGGAACTACTACACACAAACTTAAAATTGTTTGTTGGTAGCGGGAGTTTTGCTGTCAAAAGTGTCAAAGGCCAATAATTCTCTACATATACATAGGTAATAATAATTATTTTATTTTTGCTGACGCTTTGCGGCTCGATAGCTTATACTGTATAGTTTCATATTTTCTTCTTTTTCTTTTTGAATATAAACAGCAAGGCTCAAGGGGGGCTTAATAATAAGGGAAATCTTATATTACAGAAGCTATTTTGGGCTCCTACTGGTCATTATTTTTTATATTTGAAAACTTTAGGTGGAAGAAAAGCTTGAAGTTATTTTATTATGAGGCATTGTCATAGTATGTAGATTGTTGGACATTCCAGGAGGACTCCAAAGATGGTGAAACATGGGTCCAGGAACTTGTTTGTAGTAGTATTACGGCATTTATGCGGTATATAACAAAACAGAAAACATGCTGTTGTTACACAAAGATCAGAATGATAGTTTCTTTCTCCTGCACGCTCTTCAAGGTGCAAGAGATTTTTGAAATGGTGAAATACCTTCACCTTTCCTTTCGGTGCTTGCATAACACGACTTTAATGGTGACAATAATGGGTTCTCATATATTTTATCAGGGAACTACGGGGATGGGGAAGATTCTCATTTACAGCAAGTTTAGAAATGGGCTCCTGGTTTACAGGACCCGACGTGTCGCATCGTTCTGGAAGTCGCATAACCCCTTAGTATGATACCTTTGTTGGCGTGGGGCATGGGATCTTTTACATTTTATACTTTAGATCTTCATATAATGCAGATATTTCCCTTATATGAAGATCTTGATATCCGACACTCTATCTGTATGCAACTTTTATAGCCGGGGAACCCCTAATATATTAGTTAGTTTCATCTGTGTGCAGGTTCTACTTTCCTTTTAGTCCATTAGAGCGACAGGGATTTTCAAGCAAAGTTTCATTCTTCACTGGAGAACTTGCGTTTTCTTCTGAGGCGATGGAATTTGCCGTCAAAATCGTACTACATGGTTTGTGTGAAGACTTTATTTTTACAGGAAGATTCGAAATTTGTATCTTCAGACTACATATTTACGTTAGGGCTCTGCCAGGGAGAGTAGTGTGTGCCTATATAATATATAGCCCTATTCCTATCTCCTATCATCCTTTGAAGATTTGAACCAGATCCGGTGCTATTACATGGAAACATTTAGTGTATAGTCTTGGTTACTGCTGCTTAACCCAAACCAAACCTACGTGACAACTTTCATACCCCAGACCCCAGCACCGGGTTGGTTATTGAAGATGGTAGTTACGCAGGTAGCCCTACATACATAACCTACTACTAGTTAGGTGTAAAAATAAAAAATATTCCCTTCGGAACGTATATACATTATGTGAAGACGAATAATCTTGCGTTATCTGAGGACCATTGAAAACTAGATTTGGTGAACAGAAATTCCTGGAAGGATTGATGGTGGTGCTAAACGTTCGTACATATTTATAACAAGTATGAAGTATGTAGTAGAGTATGCTTCCATCTTCCTTGGTCTTAGGCACTCTTCCATATCCCTTGCTTGTATGTATGAGCATGGTGCTGTATAGCTTTGGTTCATTGAATGTAGATACATATTTATTTATCTATGCCTTCTTCGTATATATCATGTGGATATTTTCATGGTATGAGCCAAGAAAGATATGTGGCAGTCGTAGTGATTAGTGGTGTCATAATTGTTTTTCTACGAGTGTTTTCGCTCGTCCTACCTGTCATTCGGCGTTGTTAGGAATTAAACTCTTTATTTGGTTTTATGTTTTGGTTGGCTCTGTATAAACATCATATGTACGTGTATGTAATTCTTCAAAAATTGTCCCTGCCTTACCTAACGTATACGAATGAAGGACACTTGTTTTACCTATGGAAATCTATTGTATGTCCACTCTAGGTGTCACTTATTGTTAGTTCAATATTTACTCCTCCTGTTTTAAGCCTGGCCGTCCACATGGTGGACGACGACATACTCTGGTATTTATGTTAAGTTTGTGTGAAGGTCGAAGTCTTCATCCCTGGACTATCCCTTGCCCTTCTCTTCTACCAATGTATACTCTTGCTCTAAGACTCTAATCCCAATGGATACGCCATAATTTACAACGAGACAGGAATAAGGTCTTTGGAGTGAGAGAGTATATTATGCTCGACCTATTATACCAACTAACTTATTGAAATGAATCTGTTAGGGCGGTCATGATATCTATGAATGAAAAAATAACTGATTTTCCAAGCCTATTTCTTATTGGGTAGAGAGTTAATGGACGAGTTTCTCGTGTAATTTAAAATGTTTGTTTAGTGTCTTTTCTGAGCTAATGGTTAAAGTCATATTTTATGAAGCAAGAATATCCTGAGCTACTGCTTTCCATGTACTATCATAGTTGTACAGATCTATAGATGTAGGTACAGGTATAGACCTATAGATGTAGGTATAGACCTATAAGATCTATAGGTCTGCATTATCTGTCTCGTCTGTATTAAGATAGAAAAGGGAAGTTTTCTTCCATAGTTGAAACGGAATGTATTATTGGGGTTTAAAACGTTTATATATTAGCTGAGGAGTAAATGTACTTTTTATTACCCGGGGGTTTACAGCTTAAGATCGAATGCCCATTTTGATCCTTAGGAAATACTTGAACCGGAGAATAACAAGGAAGGATGATGACTGTATTTACGCACGTATGCATGCGTATCAGTTTATATTTGAAATATGGCCGTATAGGTTCACATGAAGCATGACAGTAATAAGCATAGCATAGACATACCTAAAAGCTACTGATCCATGTACAAGATCATATGGTTTCTATTAATACAATCCCGATGTCCGGCTGTCCGGCACTATGTGGTAGCAGTCCGTTGGAGGACGGGACGGGTAGAGAAGAAAAGAGGACGACGAGCTTTGAGGACAAGGAAGGATTCCTGCTCGTAAGCCACTTGCGTGAAGGAAAAGAATGTTTCCCTGGTCTGTGCGTTTACAGTTGAATGGAAGACTAATCTTTTTTTGAGCTTTAACTCTCGGTACCCCAAACTATGATCGGGTATGAGGAAGAGAAGAATGAAAAATGCGAAGGAAGAATGTCTGCTGGCATTGGTCCTCTTTTTCTTCCACATTCCCTCCACTCTTCCTGATCTTGGTTGGTGTGAGGATAAAGTTTGTTCTCAAGTGGGAATGAGACGAAAGGAGAATCTCATGTTTTAGGCACATTGATTTATATGTCGTAAATCTGGATTTCTCAGCTCGTTGGATGTTGATATAATAGAATTTAAAGAAGGAAATTTTTCAGATGAGGTATGTTTTCCCACTCTGTAGCCCAAAACTTCAAAACGAGTTAAGACGGCATGTAGATAAATGTCATTGCTGCATAGTCCTGATTTTTTTTGTGTTCAAATGAGTATGTGAAACCTCTATTATTAAAGATACATCTTTTGTATAGAAATCGCTAAGGCAATGCAACACACTACTTTTATGTATTTACTGCCAAAGATATCTCTCTGGAGATCAAACTTGCAAGGTGGACGGACTGCCCTGTTGTTGAGGGTTTTTAGAATGCAGAACCATACCCAACTGTCTTTTGGACAATACTTTTGGAAGATTTAAGTAATTTAATTTCCTATTTTCGACTGTTGCATGAGAATTTTAGTGTATATAATAATATTCTCTATTCAATTGAATTATCTTGTTGTAATTTCTAAAGTGTCAGAGGAATGTTTACACCGACTGATTTGGAGGAACCACCCACCTAGTTTATCCATCACTTTATTTTCTTGTAATTGGAGATCCATTTAGGATAATGCATGTATGCTGTATGGGTTTGCGCGAAAGTGATCTACCTAACTACCTTTGTATGTATGTAAGTTAGACTTGTAATACCTAAGTTAGTTACTTCAGAATGCACATATACAATGTAGATTCTAAACTCTGTCCTACATTAGAAAGATTTATTAGATAAGATTGTTCACCAGAGTGTCTTAAAGTTGGAGCACTAATACAGATAGTGTTAAATAAATGGACGTAATCAGGCTTTGAAGCTACAATGATATAAGAATGTATAAATCTATATATGTATGTAGAATAGAAGGGGAAATTAGTACGTACATAATTTATTACTTTTGTATGGAGGAAATGGTTAATACATGTGTAAATACTATTGTTATTGAAGCTACAGGTATTAGCCTGCCCTCAAGTAATTTATGTGTTTTCGCGCAAACACTTTTCGCCGTTCATCTGTATCACTTTTTTGTGTGTATTAAAGAAGATAGGAATGTCAAACAGTAGGAGTCGGGATGAATTTGGTCTTGAGGTGTGTTGGCTCCCTAATGTATTACGTAGGTGGCGGTGCCTATTATTCTATTTAAATCTGTTTAGTTTCAATTTACAACGATTCAAATGCCGAGCGTGCATTAATGTTTGTATTATTATTGAATTTCCTTGGGTAGTACATAGATCCTTAGAGATAGTGTAGTTTAAAGATTTTTTATACTTTTCTATTGTTAGTAGATTGAAGTGTGAGAAAATGACGGTAGTATAAGTATATTAGGAAGTACATATAACATGTGTATAGATACAAGGGGAAGGGGTTTCTACATAAAATGTAGTTGAAAGTTTCTGTTGCATGCAACTCTTAACTTAACTGGGTTTAATTTGGGGCGACTAGATCTGACTATACTTGGACAGCGTGTTAAGCATCAACTGGATTTCCTGAAATGACTGGACTCCGTAATTGGAAGTCACGTAAATACAGAAACTCAACTAAGATAGGCGGCTTACAGGAGCTTATCAAGGAAATTGTTTTAGCCTCGTAACGAAGAGAGAATAAGTGCAGAGAGAAACGGAGGGGAATTTTTATACCCGTGTAGCACACTGTGTTTTGGGCGTACATTAGCGAAGCTAAAAAGTGTAATTATTGAAGATTGAGAAATCGGGTCTAAACGGAAACAGATGTTTCCTCCTTGATCCTCAACTCCCGCTGCTCGTTGACTCTCCCGGATTCTCCCTCTCTCTCTCTCTCTCTCTCTGATGCAGCGTTAGCTAACTGCTGGGTGCCTTTGCTATGCCCACGTACACATAAAGTAATGGAACCGGTGATTTTAATTTGTGCGTACTGTTGAAATCACCCTTTGATTACGTACAATGTAAAATTCCGTGTATTATTGGGATGGCCGACCCATTTTATATACCTACTTACTGCACACATGTATTAACTTGCCGCCCGGAGCCCGGATGACCGAGCATTAGACGATCCATTACAAAATTTTGCATATCGCTATTTTGTTTAAATTCAAAGTAGTGCATAAGTGTTTGCTATTTTCAATGCAAGATAAGGTATCTGTAGAAAGTGATATAGGTACACACATTTAAATGCACCAACATTTAAAAAAAATTCAAAATGAGATCTCATGCGTCGAAGCACTCTGTTTTGGAAAAATGTTGGTCTACTTCCTTTTCATCTAACTCATAATAGTAGTTAATAGCTAGCGGTTTAATGAACATAACTTACCATGAAGTTTTTAAAATGATGCTCTGTCTTGTTTGAAATCATATTAAAGAATTTTGTCAATGCATCTCCATTACGTATAAGTATACTTAGATAAGCGAAGGGTTCCGGAGTTATTTGTAAAGGAAAAGAACGTCTTAATTTCCCATTGAGTTCTCTGAATTGGAATCATCAAATTTCCCTAGGCCAATGGGAATTCCAGTTTAGGGTGTTTGAGTTGCATTTAATCTAATTAGAAGTGATAGGGCTTTTCAGAACGTTACATAGGTAAAGGATACTTTGGAGTTTGGAGTTGGGTGAATTTGAACTGGGTTTATAAAGTCAACAAATGGTGAAGTGCATTATAACTGTGGATTCGTTCTCCATTTACTCTCTCTGCTTTTGGCATAATTGATGCCTCTGAGAATTTTAAAAATTCATGCCTCAGAAAAGAAGTCCATTATAGGTTGTTGTGCTAAGTTTTTAGCCTGACATCATAAAATGTAAAGTCATCTGCTCTGCTGCAATGTTTGTGTTTATCTAATACTTTATACTTTAGTCTATCTATTTGAAAAGGACTGGAAAGTTAATCCGAATTGAAGCTCCTTCCATGTATTTTGGATTACGCAGGTTATATATGTATTTTCATGTATTATTCAAGTTGGTGTGTGGAACGAATGTCATGGGGTTTATAAATTTCCTTATTTAACCCACCGTGTGGAAAGTTATTGGCGTGGAAAATCGGTGAGAAACAAGTGGCAGTTACATGGAGGAATAAAAAAGGTATACACTTGTAAGCCTGGACAATATAAATGAATTTAAAATTGCTTACATCTGTAGAAAATTCTTAAAATACATGTATAGGTATGTTTATGATACTGTTTTTATTAGTATGCGTAAATCGAACTTTGATTCCGTCGAACATGTAGTTTATTAAACAGTCAAAAAAAAATTTGTCTACATTTCTTTTGAATGACTAATAATAACAAGTGTAAATTTGGATCGGAACGACATTTAACGATATGATTCATAATATATAGTTATGCGTACTTACAGGAGAATAACAAGTTGTTTACCGCGATTGTCAATATTATTCATAAACAAACAATGAAAATGAAATTTACAACTTGATTTCGTTGAAACTAAGCCAGATTATATGTATTGTGGTGCTATGTATACTGCCTCAAAAATTTTCGACGAGGCTTTTGTTGTCAGAAGAAAAAATGTAGGTGAACACAAATAGTATTTGTTGAGTATTGACTATTGACTGACACATACATATATGTATAAGCATTTAAGACGATTATGGGCCGATTTATTACTGCCATTGTTTCGTCACTACTATAGTGTCACGTCGCGGCTTTTAAAGTTTATACTTACACATAGGTAATGTACACATGGAAAAATCTTCCAGATGGAATTTTCAGTATCGAATTATTTATTATGTAAAGTTACATGTAAGATAGTTCTATACAGTTGAGTTGGTACAGGAATTGTACCGACAATAGATTGGTTCCTTACTTACACATTTACGTGTATAATCTAAAATGGTAATGGCATCGACAACACAAATAGTTGGTTTATCCAACGGGCTATTACGGTGTAATGATTGGATTCAAAATGTAGGAAAATACAAACCGAGGAAATAAGAAATGGGCGATATCCATTTGGAAGTTTATGTGACGGCTTTGGAGCACATTTTTCCCTGGTGTGAAAGATTAGTAGTGAATATATAAAGCTGAGATAGGGAGCGTAAGTTGAAAGATGCATAGAAAATGATTGTACAGGGAAGTTGAGAGTGGGCCTCTTTCTCTCTCTCTCTCTCGCTATTCCGTTGTACGTTGCGTTTGTGGTAGCTCTGGATGGATGGATGGAATCGAAACGACCACATCTGGTTTTATTCTTCTTCCCTTTTCTTGTAGCTTGTCATCTTCGATGATCTTCATTGCTGTGAGAATTACACATCTTTGGGGAGCGCATATATATATATGAGGAATATTACGTTCACGGTTGAGATTCAAAGTTCCCTTGGTAATGGTGACTTGTGTAGGGGACTCGGGGAGTGCAGTTTCCATATCAACGTGATATACTTGCGTAGTTAATTATATATTTCTGCATATATGTATATGTGACATTGTGAGAAAACTCATGAATATTGAGCAGAAGGTATAAGAGTAGAGACAAGTTTCTAAATCTGTGCTTTTAACTCCTACTTTTTTCATGGATACTTTCGGGCGCCGGTATTATAGTACAAGGCTTATGTATATGCAGGGAAAGGGAGAGAACGGACCAGAAAATAGGAAGCGCGACAGGTTGACTGGAAGCCGGCACCAGTCCGTCAAAATGTTGAGGGTTGACGACTTCCCTATATAATACCTACATGATATATGAGTACGAATGTTAGTTATTGCGGAGATTCTCTCACGCCTAAATACGTGTATCTCTATACATACATACATGTGTAGTTGTGTAACAATAATATGTTTATAAGTTACATGTAACAGATCCACGGTCGTTGGGTTTGTTTATATGAACAACTCCGGGATTCCATTATATTGTTGATGTTTAATGAATTTTGTTGTTGAAGCTCGTATCGTATGTATGTCCCTGTATACTTCCCTACTTAAATGTATCTATCGTTGGAGTCCGTATGCGTTGGAGTATATTTAAGATTGGAATTGAGAGTATATATATAAGCACAGGAAAGTTTTAAGTCTTGTTAGTTAAGTTAACCATCAGCTCGGAGTGAGTAAAGAATGCTTCGACATTCCTTCTCGATATTTCTGGAGCTGGTTTTACTACTCGCTTTGAATTTATTTAGGTGGTCTTTTTACTGCTCTATCAAATAGTTGAGCTGAAGCCATGTCAGTAAATGAATAAATCTCTTAGGCACATGTTACAACATACTACAGTGTATGAAGTCTATTCTGACGTATATTATGCTGCCTCGTTCGGTTTGAATTATGCATCTAATATCTTCTGTATTGTGATTCCAGGAAAGACCAGGGTGTATACCTACCACTAGGTAGTTTTTTTTCTAGAATATGAAGTTACTTAAGTAGTTACAAAAAATTGGGGAGAGAGTGTGATCAAAGTAACTACTAATTCCTTCCCATCTCTCATCTCTTTTCATTATTTGACCTATTATGTCTTGCCGGGCTTCATGTTATTTTCAAGCTTATTTGATCTGACTTGAGTCTTGGGGTATGTCTGACAAGAGTTTTGACAGCACTTCCTGAATTAGTTTTAAGAAGCTGGTCATGCTTTTGAAGGAGTTGTCTTAAGACTGCCTTCTTTGTAGTTGTAGTGTAGCCAGGGTCAATTTGGATGCGACAAAGTTAGGACCTGAGAAATATTTCAGTGGATTTCTAAAGTTTCGTATGTTTTACAAGAAGCGGTAGAAGTGGAATCTAGTACAGAATAAAATAATAGAAGAACCGAAACTTTCTGTCAAGAAAATCTTCGTGCAAAAAATCAATTACTCGACGATTACCTACGTTTTTAAATTCAGTAATAACATGCTGCCATACTGTGGATGTGGATAAAATTTCTAACACTTTCAAAAAATAAATGGGGCGCTGATTTTGAATGGAAAATGGAAAAGGATAAACAAGGAGGGAGGATTGTGACTTTGCGTTTTACTTGCAATGGATTTTGATTTTGTATATCCCACGGTATTGAACGTAATCCATGATTTTGAATTGGATGAGAAGCCACCACATATTGGTGTAAGAAGCCAGAAACGTTTGTTTCATGATGATGAGAAAACCTGATAAAGAGGAGCATATTTGTCTTAGTTCCAAAAAACGCGCTATATTCTACTGATAGGAGAGAGAGAGAGAGAGAGAAAGAGATGTGACTTGAGAGTTACAAGAGTGGTATGGTGACAAGAAGATTGAGGAAGAAATATCGGAAGGTTTCCTCTTCGGAACCTGTCAGCACTAGCACAAGTGGCATTTATCTATTGACATTGTCGTGGCTTAGAGAGCCCTTCCCTTCCTGTCCATTTATTTCGATTGTTTCCTCGGTCGTCAAACTTCCGATGGCATAACCTTTACTTTGGCTATGTCTATCTACTAAAAAGTACGGCACATTCTCCTGGCCAATATCTTGTAGAATTTTGTGCCCTCGTCTTATTTCTTCTGTTAGATTTTGTCAAAGTAATACAATAATAATAAGAATATTATTCTATTTATTTTCTTTGTTTAAATATTTTTGCATCGCTTGATTCTTAACAACGTGTGAAATTAGTGCTACATTTGAAAGGAGTTAATAAGATAAATGATGGGGAGAGCAATTTGTTGTGATGACATCAAGTGAAAGAAGTTTCTGTTGTCACTTTTACGGACAGCTGGAATTGAGTAGATGCAAAATCTTGTTGGACAAGAACCAACTTGAACTTTTGATAGAGCTTAAAACCTGATGAAATTCTGGCAACACGCTCCCTCCAAATTTTCAGCTGCATTGTGAAGTTCGTGGTAGATATTATTATAGATTGGGCAAGAGTGTACAGTATAACAGGGATTTATATAGATAGACACCTAAGTATGTATATCTACGAAATATTGAAGCCCTTGCTAAAGTCTGACAAAGAGAGGGGATGGATCTCTTTGGAGATTCTAGAAGGATTTGGGGAGTAGAACTTCTAGACAGGATAAATACATAGATGTTAGTGCATTCTACGTTTATGTGGAATATCTGTAAATTAAGTCATAAAATGTTCCGAGTAACTGCAATTTACACGCTTTAGCGCTATTTATGCGCTTAGCCAAAATTTTGTTTTTGAGGGTTATCAAAGGATTGCCACTTGCAAAAAATGTTGTACTGCTTATCTATATTAAACTAAACTGTATCTAAGCTAGCGGTTAACTATATCTATTATGTTTGTAACTGGATCCGATTATAGTAAGGACCCTTGAAGTTGCATTTCTTATAATAGTGTGACTTCTGTCTTTGGAACTTTTGAAGGATAAAAAAGGTTTTGCAAAATATGTAATAATTAATAATGAAGGTGGGTGTGTAATTTTACTCTTTCACCATCTGTCAATAAGTAATTACATCAACAAGTGGCACCATCCGTTGTTTTAGTATATGGTCATTTAGTACTACTTGCAAATATTTACTGCTAATTATCCATTAACAAATATGCGAGCAAGGAACTGATGTTATCTGTCACTCCGTCGTTTGGCAGTCACGTGGCTGTGAATCATGTCTCCGTCAATCACTTGATTCGTTAAAGGAGGAAAGAAGTACTGCATATAGCGTATAAGGAGTTGATTATGGTGTACATATATCTAATAACAACTAGCTTAATAGCTTACTATACTACACTTATACTTAATAACAACAAGTTGTATCTTTCCAACTGCTTGTAATTAAATAGAGTTCATTAGTACTAACTTGATATTTATGTAGGATCGGAAGCTGTAGGACAAACTAATTAATAATTTACGTAGTATAGTAATAGGCAGTACATTTTTTTCGAGAGATTCTACGATTCTATCATCACACTGCCCATCGTCATTTTTTTTTGGAAGATATAGTTGACCTTAATATGAACTCTGTATGACTTATTCTGGGTTTCTAGGAGTTTCCTTTTGACTTCTTTGGTTATGTAACGAAATGAGGAACTTGGTAAACCATACAGATATTATATTATTGACAGTGATTAGAATAGGTTATTTTCCTTAGTGGCGTCGGTATCTGTATCTATCTTATAATACGGCGAAGAGATTAGTCACTGCTTTAATGTATTTGTGATGTTCACAAAAGGATAATATGAATATCTTGCATGTGATTTGACTTCTTCTCAGAAGGGCAAGGGTGGACAATTTAACATTTATTAACCGAGTGTTTCGAATTAGTCGGTCATTCTATACTACGTCGTGTACATATCTGGACTATGACTCATACGGATGAGAATACAAGAGTTCGATAGCTTTTCTATTTTGATTCATGCTAAATACGATCATACTATATAGGCTCACCAAGGCTTATTTAATCATATGACATCAAAAAAGCATGTCCATAAGTGCATAATGCTATGAATATTTAATTTTTTAGCGACTCTGATTTTAAGATTACACTTACCTATATAGATATCTAGTACTTCTATGTCCTAGTATTGCTACTCTTCTTTATTAAGATCCCGTACTTGTGACGATGGGACTCACATGCTTGGATCATATTTCTTTTATTGTCACTACTCCCTACATAGTACGTTACAATAGGTTAATAGTTAATAATGATGTAAAGAATCTTTCTTCTCGATTTTCTTTCGGTAATTCGTAACCCGACTAACCTTGCAAATAATATTTCTAGTGGAATTGGAGATATTTGCATGGACAATTAAAACACTATAGACGCAATTTGAATGGTATTTTCGTTCTTTCATGAAGTGTCATGAAGCTTTTTAATACTGATGGCTACTAACACTTAACTACTATTTCTATTTTGTTTACGGACATACATAACATACATAGATGATTATTTACATAAAATGTCGTCCCATGTTAAAGAAGATTTAGAGGTCAGTTAGGGCGAAAATAGCTGAATCTTGCTACTTATATGTCATTTGTGCATTCGTATCTGTATTGGCAGCATAACCGTTATAAGTCAAATATTTTTGTCATCGCTAGAAATTAGTGATGTTGCAAAGTCATAAAAATATTATAAAAGATTTATTTTTTTAAAAGATGTGGTTCGAACGAATGCAGGCTAAGACGCCTGGCAGTCTATCAAGAAATCAAAAAGATAATATTTGTGTTGAGGTGTGCAGTTAGGGAATATATGTACATGTAATTCATTACTGTGTCAAGCCACACAGTTTAATAGCCTGATTTTCAATTTTAGACACCATACATAGGTAATCTTATATTTTGTACCGTTTGCATAACTCCTATACTAGTAGTTTGTATGTAAGTATAAAAATAAATGTACATTTGTAATGTGTGACATCATGAAGACGAAAATGAATGTGGAGAGAGAGAGAGAATCATGCTAAGAAGATGTGACCGCGTGGGGTAGAATGGGCGAATATATACAATTGTACAATGAGCTTAGTTATACTCTCCCATGTCTACTACTACTTACATGAACACCATTCTGCATGTATTCTGACTAATATGTTACAATGATGTACTAGATACGTAACTGTGCATGTGTTATGACTAAATGGGAATAGAAAAGTTTTCCATGGAATGTGAACTTTATGCAACCAATGTAGTGTACGATCATCATCAGCACACTGTGCACTGCACACAAGGACTTGTCAATCTCGCAACATTGTGCATTTTTGACTTAGAAAAAGAGATTATTTTTAACTTTAGTTGACGATTGGCGTTTCAGTTGTTGAATAGGACAGGAGACGGCTTGGAAGTTATTTTGTACCCATGAACAGCGTGTTGTACAATCAAATCCGTAATTTTGTTCTCGATTAAACTTCAGAGTTTAACTTGTTAATTTTGTGGTTAAGTGCACGAGTAAATTAAATATATCATAAAATGGAATTCTTACGTACTTTACTACAATCCATAGGAATTAAAAAGGTAACAAAAAGTCGTTTTTACACCTCATTCTGGGGATCATGACAGTTTGAAAAATTTAACTACCTGTGATTTATTTTACATACTTCGTTGTTCCTTTCTTGTATTGCTGTTCCTTTGTAGGTATTACTGAAGATATTTCAATATGTCAAAGACTGTCGGTACGACCATTTATATGGCGTTGAAATAATTTGACAGCCATGAGAGACTTCATTTATTACTTTTCCCCTCTGAAATCAGTTTTTATAATAAGCATTATTATTGCGATAATTTCGTCCCGATATTTTTTCTTGTAAATACGTAAATTAACAGATAGTTTACAATCTGTTTCAGGCAGAGTTTGTATCATTTAGGTTTTTGCTATAATAATTTTATTTAAACTCGCCTTTATTCTTGTAGATGAAATTATTAAATAATCATGCAAAGATTTAAAACAATTATTGGCTGGTGTGTTTATCAGTTTCATCTTGATTGCTCCATCCAGTTTCCTGTTGTACCTTTACAGTGCCGTCCCGAAGCGGTGGTTTTATCTCTCTCATCTGTAATCGTAATTGACAGTGTGATGTACGTCGCTTTAATTATGGGATTAACCATAATTGACAGTGACTTCATGCTATATGGGAGTTTGTAAAATGCCGGAAATAGTAATGTGACTCATTTGTAACATTGTAACTGGCAACACAATATGGACTCGATCTGTGTTAACTTGTGATGACACTATCTATACATGTTTCCAATGGTTTCAACCACGAGCTCATGTAGGGCGTGCATAAACATTTACGGCGTTCAAATCCATTTACATACTTAGCATGCCAAATAGTGAGTTTTGATTACGATACTTTCAATTATTATTATTAGTGTTCAGTTCATTTAAATATAATCAATAATGCTGCGGAGACACTAACGATAAGTACTAGTCGCGTGCATTCAATACACGCAAGTAGTCAGTTTTGAAGGATTCCGTACATTTCCAGTGGCTGTTGTTTCAATGTTCTTAATTATTTATGGCATATATTCCTTTCAGTCTCCATGCTTCACAGGAGTTATTCTTGTGAGGATAATCCGGTGCAATTAATGAATATAGTAGTGTAGCGCCAGTGATTAAAGAGAAAGGTGCATCCATATTTAGGGTAGTTGGTATACTTATAATGGGAATGACTCTGCTCTGCTGCAATTGAAGTGGCGAGGGTGTACAAGAGGATAGCAATTTTATCTCTTTAAAATAGTAGTAGCTGTGTTGTGTGGCAC
Source organism: Lipothrix lubbocki (assembly GCA_034696945.1). NCBI lineage: Eukaryota > Metazoa > Arthropoda > Collembola > Symphypleona > Sminthuridae > Lipothrix > Lipothrix lubbocki. The sequence goes on from JAQGAK010000119.1 coordinate 17,562, forward strand.
GAGGCAAAACTAATTTGCTGTGTGTTTGACTATCTTCCTCATCCCCTTGTTCATGTATGCACACCGTTGGAACTCGGAAGTGAGTTTCTAAGTATCTATTTAGTATCTATATGTACGATAGTATAATGATCGTGGGAGACGAGGTGTATCTCAAAAGCTCTACAACTACATATGTATGGTATCTGTCGATAGGAACTCAAATTAAGCTAAGAGAAAACTTAGTCTTTTCGAGGATGGTAATGAATGATGATAAGGATTTGACGAGTGACTTGATTTAATGGAATGGTATTGTGTGCATCTCTCCCTGCCAGGCTGAGATGCATATGCTGTACTTCTCATGGTATTTAGCTGGTCATGCTCTCTTGACTATGTCTCCATGCTCCAACATTCCTCCAACATTTCAGCATCTGCCGTTGGAAGAGAGGATGTTTATTCAGGCATATGAATGTTTTGTTTGTCGGTTTTGAACTTGGTGTAAATGATGTGGAGCATCAAATGAGCACTCTTGGAGAGAGAAAGGAAAATAATTTAATCGACTTTATTATGAAAGGACACTTGAAATTTTCTCTTAGGACCTTACGGAAGCATTGTCGGCATACTCACTCAGTAGAGGATGATGTGAATAGGTTCTTATTACTGTAAGTCTAGTCGAAATCACTTCATCTGTCACGTATTTAATTGAAGAAACTTGCATTAATAGAGATACTGTTTTCGGCTGTATTGTTGGGGGATTGATATTTCCTTAAGGCTACAACAGGTTTGCGTAAATGGAGAAGAAAAGTCTTGTTGTTGACGAATGTTACATGATTCAGCACAGTGAATCAGTAGAACAGTCGCAGTTGTAATAGCTCTTCTAATAAATGTATTAGTGTGCGGAAGCTAGGAAGGGCGCCGTGTGGTTGGTAAAAGGAGAAAAGTTTGAACGTAGGGGAAAGTCTTTGTGGTTGAAGTGAGATTAGTGAAGGAAGATGTGAATGAGACTAGGAAATACAACTGGGACGATGTTTGTCTGTTAGCATACGTAAACAGAAAGGGGAATGAATGTAGTCGTGAGGGCTGACAACACAATAAAGTCGTAAAGCTACTATAGCTTCAAGTTGCTTCCTATCTTTCCATTAGGTGATTCTATACATACCTTCTTGTTTGGCTACACATCGCTCCAGGGATATTTCTATTCAGACTTATTACGTGTTAGTACAATCTTGTCTTTCTTGATATTTTTGCAGAAAAAGGAAGAGGTGAAAGAAGCTGAAGCCGAAAAGACCGCTGCTGCTCCTCAAGAAGGGCAACAAAATGAAGTAAAAGCTGAAGAGCCTGCTATCGCTGCATCAGCTGCTGTAGAATCAACACCAGAAAAAGCTGAAGACAAACCAGCTGAGGCTGAGCAGCCCAAAGTTGAAGAAGTGACTAAGCCAGCTGAACCAGAAGCTCCCAAGACAGATGATGCCGGTGCTGTTTCTGCTGTTATCGCTGCTGTCGAAACCGTTGTCCAGGTAAAGGGCTAAAAATTATGCTTCCATTACTTTTTAAGTTATTTTTATTGTAGAAGTTACTGTGCATTGTCCACGCACTAGAGTTTCCTTCTGTTATAACGATTTTTTGAGACTCCAAAGACTGGTTGAAGTATGTGTAGATAGAGATATTATTTCTACGGAACCGAGGAGTTGGTCACGTGCAAATACCCCCGGGACGGATGTTGTGGGAATTCTAGTAGCTCCATTATTATACGAAGCTGTATAGTGTTATGCTTTTTATTGTTATGCATGTTTGAAGATTAGTTTGAGCCCCAAAAGTCGGGGATTAGCTTCAGTTTGAACATTTTAGCCTTCAGGTGTAAAAATAGAATGACTAGTAGGTATATTGTGTTGTAAGTACAGCGTTGGAATGTGGAAGGCAAGATGACACTATATTAATTTTCCGTGAATTCAAAGAATATATAAGTATAAGTATAATTTGAGTACATTGTTCAGCATCTCACGTGTAGTTTACTTTGTGATTTTCAGAATGGCGTGGAAGAAGCTGAAAGCGTAGAGAAAATTATCGAGGAAGAGGCAGGAAATCTTGTGGAAAGCATCCAAAAGGAGGTACGTGGTTTTTAAAGCAAACAATACTTTACTTATGTCTTTAGAGGTAATACTTATGATTACTACGGAGTTGTTTTATTACTTTGCTATTTAATTTGTACTTGTATTTTATTTTGCCGACCGTTTTTCCTTTTCTTGTGTAATATGTATGTATGGTTGGCTTAACTTATGAGAGTATTGAGTTTAAGTCCCTTTCAAGCGCAATGTATAAAACCCGCCAGGAACAGTTTAAGTTAATTGTAAGATACCTAGTAAGAACGTAAGGAGCATTAGTTTCATACATAAATTGTGGATGTAAACAACTGCAAGTTCAGGAAAGATTCGTCTGCCCAACTTGCAATTGACGTAGCGTAGTGCCAGAATCTGGTTTTAGTTTTTTACCTGTTGGAAGGTTTTTGTATAGGAGTAAAAGATTTGGGTAAACGGTGTTTACAACACCGGTAGCCCATAGTTTCGAGTTGTGTCTTGTGTCTGTGTTCTGGGAATTATGTATACATCTATCAGTGTATGTACCCCTATGTTGTCTTGAAAAGTATATAACTGTACCTACGTAAGTCGATTAAAGTTTGTTACTAAGTCCGGAAGGTAGGAGTTAACGACTACACGTGGACCACACGCTAAGCACAAAGTTAAATTGTGCGTCGTCAATTGCACTTGTTTACATTTTCACATGCTCATTTTGAGCATTTCCATAATCAATAAACAACTCAAGAAGAGAATGAAGAGGATAAAAGATGGATGGATCCTCCTCATGTGTGTCTCATCAATGTCTGTTTTTTTCTTTCGATGTTCATTTTTTTAGAAGAATAACATGCATGTGATTCAGTGCGTATACGAGGGAGTTTTTGACGTGTTTGTAAAAGTTAATGATATGGTGTGTGAGATGATATTGTTGCAAAGATTTGAAAATGTTTATACCCCGAATCCTTTCCGTTTTGCAGCCTTGATTATTATAAGGGGTGGTGGGTGGTGGCTAGTATTTTTAGTGATAAGTTTTGGTTCTTTAAACTTTTTTTTAAGCGTTGTTCACTGTAAACAATGCATTGCCACAGACCAGCACATATAAGCAGAGGAAAGAAAAAGGCAAGTAGTAAATGACTTGCTAAACTTGAACTTGATGACATTGTTTGTACATAGCTGGTGAAGAGAGCTGAGAGAGTACGGGCGGATATAACAATATTTTACCGTGCTGACATAGGCAAAACTCTGGAGAATGTTATGTGTCTGGAAGATAAACTTGCAATATGAAACAATGTTCAAGTTGTTGCTTTACAATTTACAGTGTGCTTTACAATATGTGATGTAGTTCAACCATTGAACTAATCTTGTTCAGTAGGGCTGAAATAAATGTCTAGCTCTACCCAAGTTATTCCAAAATCGTAAAATCATAATGTATTTTTAGTATTAAAATTAATGTTATTGCTAATATTTATATTTATATAAGTATATATTAATTATTTATTTATTCTAATGATGAAAATTATCTCTTGAATTTCAGGCTGAGAAAGTGGCGGCTGATACCGTAGCAGCAATCAGTAATGGATTGAGCAAAGGAAAGGACCTCGCCTCTGAAATTCTCTCTACTGAAACCAACGGATTGGTGAGTAGCACGAGTTTAAAATTTGTGGAAAATCTTTATTGAAAATGGATATGTACATTACCTTTGCATTAAAATCGTGTCTATGATGGACACTCAAATTATATAGCCAGTGCAATTTATTGTGTGAATTTAATTTATAGTATACAGAAATGTGTGCAATTTTTTAATACTTATAATAACTGTGTGCAGGATGCAAGTCCCTCGAACGAAGTGGCCGCAGCAGAATAATATAAACGAAAAACAAACAAGAAGGAAGCGACTCCTCCGCGGTGTGCTTTGAAAATAAATTAATGCTAAATTTAGTTGCTAAGTTTAAGATTATTGATACATAGTTACTATAGGGCAAGATGTTAAGTTTTAGACAGATTACCACGATATGATTAATTAAATTGGCTTCATACATATATTTTTCCTCGGCCGTGTGTTTATGTTTTCAAGTTTTGTTTTTTTGCTAACAAGAATAAACAAATATAAGTTTCTTTGGATTCCACAGTATAGTACATTTGAACATAAACTAATTATATAATGACTCGAGTGCATTGTAATATAATGCCTGGGTACAATCTGTATCGTCTTAGCGTGTTTTCCTCATAATGTTGTTTCTTTTTTAAAGAGTTACAAAAATGAATAACATCTTAATGGCGAGACAGCACATGCATTTTAAGTATAAAAAGGGAGTTAATATCTCAAGTGTGCATGTAAAACTACCCTACTTGTTGAAATTGATAATTATATAATCTTTGATACCCAAAGACCTTACATTATTGTACAAGGAACAAATATGAACATTCTCTCTGATATTTCTTAAATCTAGCCCAACATCCAAAACATTGTCTTGGAGAACCGTTCAAAATTTGAGAAATTTCTGAATGCTTGTGTTAGCTAGTAGTAATATATAAATATGTATTGTAATGTGTATCGCAATATCAGAAAAGTAATGTTTTGTATATTAGAATTGTGTACGAGTGTATTTCTTTTAATCAGTAAGAAATAAAATATTACCAATCGGAAATTCAAGCTTGGAAATTACATACAAATGCACATAACTGTTCAGCACTTTTTCGAAACTAATCTAACACGGAATGTGAGAAACTAATTTTTTATGTAATCTTAAAAAACTGGATTGCATTTCCAGTCTTAGTTTTATCTGATGTTCTTTCAATGACCGATGAGGCTGATGCCGAAAGGTACCAATCACATGGTCCATAAAAATTCATTGCTAAAGTGTGAATTATAAACAAATTGTTACCGGGATTTTTTGGCATTTCCACTTACCTAAATTACACGTAAGAAAATTCCTGTCGTGTCAGAGTGAAAGCTGGTAAAGTAGTATGAAAATCCAAAATGTATTTTTCCTTACATTTTTCATTCACATCTGGACCAAACGGAATTATTAATATGGAATGTAAAGACTAAGAAAATCAGTAAAGAAATATCCTTTTCTACTTTTTCAATATCTGTATATTAGGACTTTTGAATCTGCCAAGAATAGTAAGTACACGTATGCTGGAAATTGCCTGAGAAGTAGAAAATATGTACATGTGTAATGAACAAATCAACTTGTAGAATTATATCACTGTTCTGAGAAAATCATATAATGTTGAACTCTTGGTATTAAACTTACTTTACAATATGTATGAACATTTTTATGGGGTTTTACAGCATAAGACAAAAAATTACATTGTCAAATAAATAACCAAGTTATCTTAAGAATATTGTAGTTCTGTGCTTTTCAATACGATCACCCACCTACCTTATGTTGATCGATAGAAATGTAATTATATGTTGTCGATATACTAATTATTCTTACCCACGAAACTTCGTGAATTTTGTGCAAAGAAACCATCTGTTACAGTAGTTATTACAAGTGTATTCTAGCATAGTTGCAGGATTTTATCTCGTCACTTATTTTTGCAAAGTTTCTAGGGCGAGAATAAAGTACGGAAAATAAATGTTACTTATTATGATATAAGATGTAGTTAATTTAAAAGTGTTTGAATGAATAATTTAACCGATCCGGATTCTTTGGCCATTTACATATATTGTATTTATGGTATCGCTAGAAAGTCTTTCTTTACCTAAATCAGAATATAATGTTGTACGATGAAGGTGAGATTCTGTTTACCAATTATATTATCCAATCAGATTTAATTCACAAGTTCGAAATCTATAGGCATAATTTTGTATTTAGACTGGTGGGTGAACAACTGCTAAATTGGCCTTTTATAGCTTTTCAAAGTTTTAAATGTCATCTAAAGTATTTCGGTTATTCTATAGCTGCTGATGTGTGTAAATATTGTGAAGTGAGCACAATTAGTATACAGTATGCGAAACTAAGTAAGTTTTATTATTTGATGTAATTACATTTTACCCTTTAAGGTTAAATTAAAATACAAATAGATCAGATATTCAGTTGAATGAGTTGATGTTGCAAATAATTATAAATAAAATGTATTTGTTGTCTTAAATTCTCCGACTTTATTTTATTACAAATATGCAATACTTTTTGCACAATATTGGATTATCACGTATTATCATCACTCCAGGTAATATAGGCTCTAGTTTGTTTAGCTATTTAAATCAAACACTGGGTTTTATAGTTGAACGTTGACTCGAGAATTTGTAAAACAACAAAGGGCATGGCATTCCTTTAGCTACCTTTACCAGGTGATTTACGCACTATATCCTGTTAGTCACAATTTCGACTTTCTTATTTGGTATCTTATTCAAACTGGAAAGTGTTTTTACATACCACGCTATTAAATGCATATGTCATATTGCAAATATTGTTCTATTTGTAGAAGATCCTGCAAGCCGTAGAACCACATTAAGATCAAATACATACAATTTACCTGCAGTTTCTCTGAAAAAACAGGAAGATCAACCAAAAGAAATAACTATTAGATTTTGTAAGGTCATGGAGACTTGTCAAAGTTAATAATACGAAGATACACCCTATTATACTATTACAATCACAATGTGCTTACATGTTGCGGTTCCTACTCAAGGCAACTTTTACGAAATTGGTAAACCCATACATATTGGCTAGTTCCAGTAGTGTCAAAAATAACTAGTCTTTCTCTAATGCAAGTTACTGGTATTGGTCTCCAGAAGGTCATAAGCTGCACACTGTATCGTTTTTTTCACAAGTGGAAAATAACATTATACATATATTTAGTTAGTAAAGTAGATTTTTATTTGCGTATGTCCTGCTCTTAACCGCTCCACAAACTATTGTAATTTTTTCTGGATTTCATTATCTTAAAATTTATTTCTATGTGATTGAACTATTCTTCGCAATTATTAGTGAATGTATAGAACGCATTTTAAGGTACACTATTATAAAGTCGACCGTAAGGTATTACCCGTGATACGATGTAGATATTCAGCACAAAGTAGGATATTGTAATTAATACTCAAATGAAAATGAGCTCTACTGACGAGTGATCAGCAAAGCATGTAGTATACTTTTGAAGTGATTTCTCCTGACTAACTATTTGCAAATATTGGCATCGACAACATTTTCGATAAAATATTGTCGACGTGAATATTTTAAGAACCAGCTTAAACTAAATTCGTTCGACATGCCTACAGAGTAATTACAACACGATTTTAAAAGGTACACATGTTATGTATTTTAGCAAATCAAGTATTCAGTGTCTTTGCAATAACCTAGGTAGGCATCTATTCCATCTTTAACCGCTCAATTTTGTATAATCTGTATGGAAGTACTATATGTATATATAAGGACACCCTCAAGAATAATATACTATTCTACTCACATTGAATGTCTTTAAAGGTAACAAGTATCCTTTTGAAAAGAAAACATACAATTCACAATGCTTCATTAAAAAAAGAAAATCTTGCTTGGGATGTACAAAAAGTATTTACCTCTTGTCCTTAAATATTGACATAATTTAATATTGGCTTCCTCGTCGTTCACTACATAGCATGGAATTAATAATTTTTACCTGGGTTATCGCATTAGGACAACATCTATATACTCACAAGTTGTGAGTATATAACTCACAACATGGTAATAAAAAATGAACACAGATAAATTAAACGAAACACTTTGCAGCAATAATGCTGAGACGATACAAGTAAACAGTAAACAGATTTCCTAACATTCATATAATAAGCGTTGATAATGTGGAAAAACTTCCCATGTGGGTACATGAAGGGCAAACTCCAGGGCTACCAAAACGGCAAATTCAAAGGAGAGTAAATCCTTCCGACTCACGCGAAAAGTACATTCAATTCTCTAAAAATAACATAAAACAAATATACTTCGATTAGAACTTTTATCAGCCTTTTTTAGTGCTTTAAAATAATAAAAACGATAGAATTACCTCTATCATCGAATGTAGATGTTCTCCCTTAACATCGTTGAGTTTAGCGGAAAGAAGGAGGCAGGCTCCTGAACATAACTTCCGATTGTATTTAGTTACAAAAGAAGCTAAAATTAACTTTTCAAAATATACGTAAGCCTGTGCAACTGTTAACACATCCACCATACATTCAGTCTTGGCAACGCGTCGCATTTCTCGTTTCAAACTAGAACAAATTCAACAAAATGTTACAACAATTTGTCAGGTCCAAGAATGATTAGAATTATATGAACTGCCATGTGTAGTTACAAACCTTCGCAATTTACTAAGTGTAAGCTGGACGTGAGGAAATCTATCCTTAAATTTGTCGTTGAGTTCTTTTTTTAAATCCGAGGCTTTACAGTAATCGATAACGGAAGTAATATATGAAGGAAATGTTAATAGTGTCCTATGCTTGCCAGCTCTAAATTCTGGATCATCGAGTAAATGGGGCGAGTACGGAGTAAAGCCATTAGTGGACGAAATATTTAAGGGACCAATAAAGTGATGTCCATCCGCATCTTGATAATCCGAATCCGTTGGTATAGGACGTAAATCCCCCCTACTACCGTGCAATTTCACTCCAGCGTCGTACGACACACATCTAAAGAATATGTATTTTGATATTCAATTATTCTGTCACAATACTAACATTAAGGTAATATTCACGAATTGAAAAGTATGATGATTACGTATGTAGTTTAGCATTTGTACCTTGAAACATAGGGATGTTTTGAATAAACCTCTACACTTTCGGTTAAACTTGACTCGCCCGATTTCTGACGTGCGGTTCCAGTGTTGGAAGCACTGGATGCGGAGGGAATTTCTGGTCTACTAGATTTTTGCGAGGGTTGTAGCAAGTACCCATAGCTAACTTCCTCTTCTCCAGTACGAACAAGTTGTTCTAAAGGGTCAGGATCACTCAAAGCAGACAATGGACGTGTTCCGGAAAGGTTTCTAGTCCTCCGGTTGATTTCAGGACGCTCTATTGATCTAATAGCATTTCATACGAATCGTTATTTCTAGTTCCACAATAAAAAGTCCGGTCGACGTAGACTCCTTCTACTGTATTCTACGTAGATTATCAGTCCAGGCTCAAAAGTCAAAAAGGTCTTCAAAATAATAAAACTGATCACATGCTAACTACCATCACCGTAACCAAACATAAATATAAAGCCTGGTACCATTCAAAAGTGCAGATGCAAAAAGTGCAATTTAGCATTCAGTCTTCACCTGGACTCAAAATTAGTAATGAAAATTACACAAAAAGATTGTTAAAAATCGGCAAGGTACATGGTTTTAACACTAATATTTAATGCTATTAACTAATTTATAAAATACACTAAAATTAGGAATAAGGCATTAAAAACCTTGAGCTTCCTAAGAGTGCTTCTAAAGCAGCTTGTGATCCAGTCCACGAAGGTTTGAGTCGAAAACCCATTATGACTCGAACAAAATTAGTTCTAATTTTCATTCCAAGTTCCACAGTGAACACATTCAAAGATTTTGCAAACAAAAAACCATATTCACTCAACACAAGACAAACAAAAATATCATTCATATATATTCAAACCAACTACATCCGTCCATCAATTGGTTACTACGTACATAATTAAAAACATACTTCATGTGCTCAAGCATCTAACTATTCATTAAACATTCATAAACATAATACAGCACATAACAATTTACCAATTACGTTTCATTATTAAAAAGCATATGTCTTGATTAAAGATATATAAAACCTGGTATGCCGAGGATTTCGCGTGTAAGGTAATGCGGAAAAAATAAGTAACGGAGTTCTTCGAGCCAGCATGATGACCAAACGCTCATCTCTTATCTTTGGCATTGGAATTTCTCTTAGATTCAAAATCTTCAATTCTTTTGTATGTGATGAAGAGCATTCGGATATATTTGACGTGGATATCTGTCGATTTCGAACTCCTGCAGCAACATGAACACCACATTATAGCAACGAAATAATTATAAATACTAAATTTAATAAGACCTTCTTCATATGCTCTTACCGTGTTCAACACTCTCAGCACTGCTGAAATGAGCATGTTTCTGTGACATGGATGGGTAGATTCCATCTGGATCATGAGCCATGTATCGACGATGGCGAGACTTAAAACTTGCTTCGCTACTTCCCGTGTTCGCCCTGAAAGGAGAAAGATTCATAAAAATATAGTTGTAAATGAGAAATCCTTACTTTTCGCTCAAAGAATAATGCACTAACCTAATTCTGGGTAGATGAAAATTTTCAGATACATGATCTTCTTCATCAATGTATTCTCCATTCTCTAATTTACTTTCCAACGGAATTCTCGATACATTAGGGCCATCCTCAGCAGCGTTATCATGTCGATTGGTATGACTGGTTTGCCCTGATGAAGTTCCCTTACTATTGAGACTCTCGTTGTGACATGATTCGGAATTAGCAGTCTCCTTAGCATACTCTAAACACCAGCTAGTATCTTTGTATGAACCACTGAGAGAGATATTTGTCAAGAATGCTACAGCAGCAAGCCTTCTCTTGGTTTTTTGCAGTTTATCATTTTCCCGAGATCCCATCTTCTCAATAATTTCAGGTTGTGATACCAATCTGGTCTACTTGGGTCATAAGACTTTAAACTGGGAGGTAGGATACCGGGTTGAATCCATGATTAGTCCATCAAATCTAAAAAACAGAAAATAAAGACTGTTGAAGTGAAGCTGAATGAACATATCAAATTTAATGGGTTGATTTTTATCAGTTTCGGGCAAGTTCCAATAAATAGTGTTAAATTTTATCCAGAGACAAAATTACATTATTACGTACAACACATATCTAACTTATTTGATTCTTAATGTTCCCTGTACTGCAACTGACCCCAATATCTCTGGTCGACCTACATGTTCTTCCAGACTATTAAAGAAATAGTTAAAAGTGAACTTATGAGTCTGGTATCATCGCCAAGTCAATTACCCCCCAAACCTCAAAATTACTAGCAAGACGAACATGCTAAATAGTACAAACACAAATATTTTAACAATTTGTATTTATAGTTATACCTTCTGTTTTGTTAATTAGGTTGCCAACTATCATCTTACCAAAAGCTTTAACACTTTTGACTGATGGAACTAGATTGGTATACACAACCAGCGATAATGGTGATCTGATCTGATAAAAGTTATCTGATTGATAGCTCGAACTGTTGGATTCCTTAATTTTAAGTTTAATAATACTAATAATAACTTATAAATGATTCAAATTGATTAATTATCCTTTAAACTAAAGGGTGTCCTAATGAATTTAATGGAAAGAGTATAAGCTACAGAAATGTTTACACTGCAGCAAAACAACCTATATAAGTAGTTTTGTATATATACACGAATTATTATATTATATACTGATTATTACACACATATTAGATACACATTTAGCACGTTTTACACACACAACTATTTGTGTCTTAAATACTTTGATGGTGCAATGTTTAAATGTACCACGAAAAGAACTCCCGATCAGCTGTCCGATAAGGAATCCGGGAAGTTCGGATTCGGAAATGAAAGTCTGGAATGAAAGAAAGCAGATGAGGCACAAGTTCTTTATAATGGAGACTCGCTATTTAGAAATATTTACTTTACAACTTTTATTCCAAACTATGGTTTGCTCTTATTTTATGGTGACTTATGACCCACTGACTGTATACTTGTAAGTTCTATAAGTATAATAAAATAAAAGCAGGGAGTGAATGTAAATTAAGTCAGCGTCTTTTTCCTTCTCCTATATATGTTTCTCTTCTTGGACATTTCATTTATTTAATGAATTATAAATACTGCAGTATCTTCTGTAGTGCAGATATTTCAAGGGGAAAAGAGTGACTGCAGAAAAAGAAAAGGTTACTCCTGACTTCTATTCGAATAATCGTATATACATAGCTGTCCTTGAGTGTTTACGTTTTATGTAGCGCGAAAGCAGTGGCTTGGTATGTATATGCACGTATAAGCTCCTCTATACTTGGAAAGTATAGAGATTTAATGTAATAACTGACAGACACAGATCACATTTAAAAGCAGAAAAATCTGTAATTAAATCTGTTATTAATCATGGTATGAATTTATTATACTGAATATTTCATCCACACAATGTCCATTTGCGTCATGTTGACGAGACGTTGTAGATGGTTGATTCCATCCAGACGCTTTCATTATTTGAACTCCATGATTTTCACATCAGAATATTAATTATAATTAAACTCGTTCCGATGGTATATCTACTTATGTTGACAACTGAACAATACAAAATATAATGATTTAAAACTGATTTAAATGATAAAAATGATTTTTGTAGACGTTGACCATAGTATTTAATTAAGGCGTAATACCGTCATAATGTTATTAGCCAAATTGCTAAATATCATACAATTTGGCATAATTTTCAGTTTTATTTGTACTTAATATTTATACAATCATAACTATTTAGTTATAGTACTTAATAGTAGTAAACTTATTAACTAATAATTTTATTTATTAGAATAGGAATTTATATTTCTGATACTCACTCTGACGATGAGCTCTGAGGGGATACTTTCTTGTTATTTCAGCGTTTGTGATTTTTAATAGCAACACATTTTTAAAGTAAATCAACACTAACTCGAAACATATTTCATTTTCATTATGATGTGCTGTCAGGAGTGTCAACATGCGTTGACTTTTGTGGGACATGGTGAAAAATGTGCAATACTGAATGGTCAACTCGTTGAAATAGTGTAGATACTTTTTTCGTCTGTCAACGGTTAAAAAGTTTAGATATAAAAATATTTTAAAGAATTCAGGCAATGTATTTATGTATTTGTATTTAAACATTTTAGGCCCTATGTATCCAAAATTACAGATCGCAGCTACTTATATTGGTTTCAATAATTATTATACATACATATAAATAATGATAATCCAATCTCGTCCATATTGTGCAAATTTCGTACAGAGACAGAAATTTGACCTCAATTAACGCATGCGAGATATATTATGTTAGTAAATTACTATTTGAAAATTTCAATACTAAATGAATTTTGAAAAAGTTAACTGCATATTATTTTTATATTGCAAAACAATGGTTCGTTTTTGACAGGTTTGGCGATTGGGAATTGATTAGAATATTTCTTTCCTATATCCCATCTCTAATTCCGAATTGTAATCCTCTGTGTCATAAAAAATTTAAGATGTGATCATTTATTCGGTCTGGAAAATTAAAAATTATGGAGCAGTATCACGGTATCCCTCCTAACGCAAAATCCCCTACTGAATCCAAGAGTTGGGGAAGGTTATAGCTTCTGAATATTTCCAGTTTTAAAGCTGCAAGCAATAGTGAATTAAACATTTAGTGAATAGCAAATTGCCGTTTCAGGACAAAAAAACAAACTTTGGTTTTGTTCTCACATTTTTGTGTTTTCCGTAAATTATTGCCGACATTTTTTGCAGCTTAATATTTGTGTCGCCAAAGGATCGATCTATGAAATTCTTTTTTAGCTTTTGAAACAAATTGTTTTAATCATCGACTATTTTGTATAATAAAGGTACAAGTATATTTATAGTTATACTATACTATATATAGTAGTATATACCTAGATTATCGTCTGTCTAAACTAGCGGGGCATTATGCGAGAGCAAAAGTAATTCATGACTGCCACCATTGGTGAATTATCCCGCTCCTAGGTATCTTATTTATTACATGTTACGTACATATACCTGCAGGTATTGAAAAACCATTATCAGTTACTTAGTCTATAATAACTTAATAATCTATCTGTCTATAAGACAAATACCTACATGTGGAATCATTTGTATACATTATATATGTAATGGTTTTATTGCGATCGATGTAGCTAAGGCCCTTACAATCGGTATATTTGTACATTACGTATGCGTCCGGTGTCCATCTGTTAAACTCAATTGATCTTTTTGGAGTTATGACATATGTACATATGTAAATATTACCCTTTTTTGCAGTCACTCTGAGTGTAAAATGCAAACATGAACTTTTACATAATGGCTCCCCCATCCTCAAGTGATTCCTAGAAGATTTATTACTACATAATAATTGCCCATTGAAAATAATATTGTGTTATTGGTTCGATTGGATAAGTTCTCCAATATATTCACAATAGAGCGTACAATTGGGAGAAAATTTTGACTATTGAAATCTGAAAGCAATATTTCGTACAAAAAATACCTTACTTTCGAATTAAATTTTTAAAACAAATCCCTAATGACCTCACTCCCATACGTTAAATGTTGATTCTTCCTTCCTTTTCGTATATTAGTGGACGCATAATTGGAGCGAAGTGTGACGTGACTCGCTTATCAAAAGCAGAACTTGTTCATGAGTTAGTTTTTTGCTTGCTGTGTATCTGCAAAATGTTTGCAAACTCATCTCTACACACTGCATTATTGCCACGGTACAAAATGTATCAACGTACAATGTATCAACGTATACAACGTACCGTTGTCCGTACAAGAAACATTACACGTACATACGTGCATTAATAGTACAATTGCACACTATGTTGAACATTAAGCATTGAATTTTTGTGTTATCTCTCCCATTTCCAGTACACGTTTTTACTAAAAGGTTAATCTCAAAGGAAGTTCCACAGGTTATTGTTCTTGCTGGAATCCAATTATCTTAAACCGTATCTCAAAAAGGCAAATGTTACCAGCCTAAATTAGTACACGTAATATGCAGAAATAAGTACACTTTGTGATGTTTCCGACTGAGGAAGTAAAATCGATGATTTGGAAATTCCATGATATTTCCCGTAATAATTGCTAAATGCCAAATGGTATTTTCAAAATTTTAAACAGAGTACAAGTACCGAATCCCGACCGAAATACCGATATACGGCAGTTATATGTATATGTTTTCCGTTTCAGGGCATTTTCAAGATATTGTTTGTACTAAGCAATCTTCATCCAGAGGACGCTTTGATTACCCTTGATGCTATATTCATTATAAATTACAAACTTTTGGAACTTTACCTACAATCAGTATTTGTGTTTCCATTAAAGTACCGGTAACCGCATTTTACGCACGAGATTTATTAAATCAACATTATAATTTAGTAATTGTACCAGGTATTTTGACTTCATAGTCATTATGGCAAACAATCATCGTTGACAACAGTGATTGCCGGTTTCCGGCAAGTTCCAATAATTTCGACATCCATAAGTACATTGCCCAAGTAAGTAAATATGACCTGATTCTTAGATGTCATGCCAAAAATGAAGTTTAAACTAAATGGACCTAAAGTGGAATGGATCACGGAAATAGAGATCCGCATTGGGTACATTCTTTAGCGTAACTGAATTCCAAATTCCAATGTATATTTGCGTGCATAGTTACAAGTTACAATAATAGTTATTTAGTGAGTGGCAATATCTGAATATTTCTGTATCTGCAAAATTCACTTTCGGACATATTGCATATATCCTCATTTTAAATTTGAACATAAACAATTTTTTCTGTCTGTAATCGCGTTTATATTGTTAAGTGTAGGTACGTGTAAGTTTCAATTAATATGATCATTTTCCCTCATAAGTGCGTACTTTAACACAAAAACGTTATCTCGGCATAGCAAAATACACTTAACAAATGAAAAGGATTAGATATTGGGGCAAACTATTATTTATGAATGTCGAGTTAAGTAGTTTTAAACATTTCATCATCTTCAGAATTCATTAACGAAGTCTATTTGTATTTATCTTTTACCTCTTGAGCTCAAGTGGGTATAAAATCTCCTGTGCAGGCCGTAACTGGAGTCATTTTATAATTAAGTGTTGTTACAGTCATTAGCTGTATTTTTAAAAATTAAAATAATTAAATGAATTATTTCACCCACTTTTTGTAAAGTTGCTTCTCCCCTCTTTGTTCTTGTATTACGGCTTTAACCAAAGTTACTCTTTATCACTACCATGGAAGGAGCACTAAAGTTGTTGTTAATTGCAGCTATTTGTAGCTATAACTTAGTAGGTGTGGAAGCCGAAGTGGTCCAGGTAGGGTGCATAGTCAATGGTTTGGATAACTTTGTCGTATGTGGGCAAATATTAGTATGAGATTTTATAAATTGTGATTCTTTCTAGAGATGGGACAAGCCTGTTGATGAACATTTTATTCTGAAGCCAAATAATTCAGGTAAATGTATCACCAGTCTGAATTTGTAAATCACATGTAATAAAAAGGTCATCCATACTGTTAATTTATATTTCTGAATTTCCAGATAAATCATCGAATACAAATGTGGGGTTCTCTCAAAAAATACCCAAGAATAGCCCGAATAGCGAGAGCCGAGATCCACGAACGTAACACAAAATTTCAAAATATATATAAGTTTTGGTAAAAATTTGAAATTAAAATTCAATTTATTATCAGAATTTTCATTCCGCTGGGTAATTGGTTCAACAAACCATGGAAGCGACCAGCTACTACTATTACTACTACTACACCAGCTGTACCAAATCCGGGAACAACATGTATTGCTCATTTATTCTATTACTATATTATTAAATTCATTTGATTTTAATCCTTCAAATTGCAAACAAAATGTTCTATAATTAATCGTTGTTAAATTTTAGTTGACGAAGTAATGCTTGAAACACATAACGCAATACGAAGGATTCATAATGTGCCGCCGTTACGATTTAACCCAGACGTAAGTTCGTTCACAATAAAGATAATCAGGAATCATTACTTGAAATAATAAATGTCAGTCTCCGTGAACTAGTTTATTTGTTTTTAATCTGTAGCTGAAAGCAATGGCAGAATTATGTGTGGCATTCCATGCAACATTTGGAACACCGATAGCTGCCGATCCTACGATGCCAAGAAAAGGTAGTTGTGCTTCAACAATGACCGTTGGAGGTCCTGCGGAATCCATTACGAATATACCACTACCCCCCGGTGGTTTTGGAACGAAGGAGCAACTCATTTTCCAGGCAATATCATCAATCTACATAGTTCAACCAGATCCAAATTGGGCCGCTCCAGTGTACAGTCAATTTAATAAGCAAAAGGTTCAGATCATCTGGAAAAGCACTACGGATGTCGGTTGCGCCGTAAGCTATCCGAAATTGTCTCCAGCCGGTGAAGTGTACATTTCTTGCATCTATAATCCTCCTGGAAATGAGCTAACTCAGGACTTTAAGGACAACGTCCAGCGACCTATAGTTTACTAACTCGCCTGACTGAAGAGCAATAACTACCGGATTTAGCCAGCGGGCGGCATTTCTCTACAAATAATGCTGCTTTTTGTGTAACGGCTAATATGACTTAATACCTAATCTTGAAAAAAAATGCAAAAGTGTCGATGTTTTCAGAAGTACATAAAATAAATTGATCAATGCATTTATTGCCTATATGGACCATGAACATTTTCTCTTGTCCAGTCATTTCAATTGAGGTAGCACCTATATAGCAACTATTGTTTCACTTGTAAATTTCAAATATCGTCGCCGAAGGATCCTAAAGTACCAATGTCTGTATTGAAGGGATAGAAATTAATACTTTATAGGATCCTTCATCTATATGTTACGACAAAGGAGCTCATTTCATCCCTATTTCTCTATGGTACAAAATCTGTTCATACTCATTATGTGAAAGCATTTCAATTTTTACAAGAATATCATCAAAATTTCAAAGGGATTATTAGAATGGTATGAATTACATATTGGCTTGCATAGTACGAATGCAAATGATGTAATAGATCTTCATGTATGTTACTTCTGCCTGTAATTTCTTATTGTTAAATTATGCTGTA
This sequence comes from Lipothrix lubbocki, assembly GCA_034696945.1. NCBI lineage: Eukaryota > Metazoa > Arthropoda > Collembola > Symphypleona > Sminthuridae > Lipothrix > Lipothrix lubbocki. The sequence goes on from JAQGAK010000119.1 coordinate 35,413, forward strand.
ATAAAACGAAAGTATTTGATTATCATTCTACCATTATTGCTGGTTGTTTACTATTGCCATGCTTAGTTCTTTTTTTGCACGCATACAGATTGTAGGGGAAGTAGGATTTTTGCATTTCCTACTTGCTTTTTGTAACTTTAAAATCTACAGTAACACAAAGCCAATTTGTAGAGTATGTATTCGAAAAAACAAGTCCCAAAGCAAGAAACCCTTCACTCAGTAAGTCAGAGATGGTATAGTGACCCATCGTCTGCATTGTATGTAGTACAGAGACTACCGGCACTTCCTTTCCTTCATGAATTGGTAATAGGCAAACAAGTTCCTAAAATTAAAAAAATTGTCTGCTTGGAAAGATTAATCAATTAAGATCTCGAGTGCTACTAAACTCTGTTGTATCTGTACTTACGGAAGAAAACATCATGTTCTTAGATGAATAACAATATTTGCCATTCTTTCTGTGTGTGGGTATGTTATACAACATAGCAAATCTGGTTTGTTGGGGTTGAGCAACCGCGTGCAGACTGACATATAAGATGTACCACATATGATTACAGTATACGCCTGATTTTTTACCGCCACCACCTCAACCCTTCTATTATTATGATTTTTTCAGACGGATTATGAAAGTGAATTTGTAGTGTGAATTATGGATAGTAATGTATTGGAATAAATAAATAAAATATGCCAACTGATGGTGTCTTACGGACAAAGACGTGGACACACGTTCGAAGGAAGTGCTTGTCATGTTAGGAAGCTATTTAGATGGTAGTTCAGAAAGCAACATAAGTAGGGCTCGCAATTGGACTTGGATACATTTGGCTCCTGGCAGCCACATTTGATGGACGAGCAGCCGACTCATATTTAAAGTATTACAAGTTATTAAAGTATTATACAAGTTAGCAGTTATTGTGTGTTTTGATCGTGCAGAGTTCGAAATTTTGAAACAAATTCAAAATGTCAAATACATTTCTAACCGTTAAATTGGTGCTATCGGCTGTTCTTTTCATCAGCTACATTCAGATATTGGAAGTATCTGCTGACGATGGATATGGAGGCTATGGATCAGCACCGCTGTCGGCGGTTAAAAGCCCGCTCATAGCTCAGGTATGAATTATTCGGACAAGTAAATTTTCAGTATAAAACGCTTCAAGTACTTGAATTTAAATTGTGTAGTTAGTGTTATAAGTGTAGCAATATTCTACTATTTCTAAAATTTAATATTTGGAATGCCTAATTGAAATCAGGTGAAGTTAGTTGAAATCAGCATGTCTAACTAAGGTTGTATATTATTGTTAAGGTCCGAGGAATGCTTCTTGGCGTACCGATTAATCCATTGTGGACGACTGACAGAAACATAGCGAGAATGATAATTGGTAAGTCTGTTCAAAGTGTCAATAATGCGATAATTCGGATTCACTGCCTCAATTATTCTTGTTATAAATGAACTTATAACACTTTCAGATACTGGCTATAGAGTAGACAGGGCAATTCGGAGACTCAAAAGGGTAAAATAATTTATTTTGAACATAGATTATATAACTTGTTACTTGACTTGTCAATTTATTGTATCCTCAAAGCACGCTTTACATTAAATCATATGGTTCGAATTTCAGACGGCGGCTTTCCGTGGGAAGATTAAGGCAGACAGCTTATTGACATGGACACCATCTGAGCGCTTCACTTCTAACTTGCCCTACGAATGTACCGGTTCTGCTAATGATGGTAGCCCAGGTAATCAGAAATAATCCACTCAACCATATTCAAAATGCTTTAGCCATACTTGAACTTCATTCGAAATTCTTGATTCGAAAAATTTTAGTATTCCTATTCCCATTCGGTGCGTGGGATACTCCCAGATTTTTCAATTTGGGCGGTAGATCATCCGAATTTTACACGTACTTCATGAGAATGCTTGAAGATGCGCGGACCCGAACTGAAGGTCGCGTGAACCCCATCACGGGATTGCCAGTTGATCAAGCCGTTTTTATCGTCGACGCCAAGGGTTTCGGGTTGAGAAAATTGTTAAATGTCCGAGCAACGTGGACATTCATGAGAATCGCATACGCCATCGACAGGCATTATCCTTTCCTAGTTCAGAAATGGTACGTCGTTAATGCCCCAGTGACTTTCCAAATTTTCTGGAGATTTATTCGCTTCGTTTCATCCCCAACACTGGAAAGAGCCGTTGAGATCTACTCAACAATAGCTACTGGATTAACTAAACGAGGAATTAACGCTTTAGCTCATAATATTCGGAAAGAGGCTATTCCAGTCAAACTCGGAGGGACCTACACACCGAAATACGAAGCTGCATTTGCAGCAGCCAAGGCCGCTCATGCTGCCGATGCCGCTAAAGTTCCTAAAAAGAGTTTGGTTCCAGCGCCACCACCCGAAGCGCCACCTGCAGCAGATCCTCCTAAATATGGACCTCCACAATCTCCGCCATCGATTCCCAGTGCGCCGTCTGGAGGATATGGCGGCTATGGTGGATATAGCGGATAAATTAATGTACAGATAGTTTCTTCACTGGTACAAGTTAATTTAGTTTAATAATTTAGCTCGAAGATTAAATATTTTTTAGAGGACTCGTATACTCACTCGTATTAAGTAATGAAGAACTTCCTGGTCCCTTCGCTTCCATCGCCATGTCACATGTAGTCATACATAGAACCGTTCCTATTCCTACATGTATTAGCAAATGTAAATTGTCTTACATCTACATAGGTTAAAAGAGATAAAAAAATGTTAAGGAAGCACAGTTGCTCTTCAGACAAATCATTTTGCCAAAGCATGTTTATATAAGCAATAAATAGAAAATTCAATTTAAAAAAATTACTCACGTATACACAACGCATGTTAAGTCCCGCTCGTTTGAGCTAGCCAGCCAGTATTCAAATCTTGTCATATTCCTCTAATTGTTTGATTTTGATTATAAAGAATTGAAAGGTAATAAAAATGTGTTTCTCTTAACCTGACATTGAGACAAAATAAAAGAAGTTATTGTTAGTTACTGTTGAAAGTATGTACACTGAAGATTATTATTGCTCTATTCTATTGGATACTTGATAATAAACTTGAATAATTGCTATTGTATCTAAAGCTATAATGGTAAATCCAATTATTTAGTGTAAGAATTTACTAATTTCATTTAACCCAACGTGAAACCAGTCTGAGATTTGTCAATTGACCGACGAATATGTAAAGGTAATGTATCATCATGATCATACCAAAACATTGCAGTAGAAAAATTAGTTTTTTTTTCGTTAAATGTAATAATTACAGTAACTTCCGAGCTATCCTGGAAGCCCAGAACCCAAAATTTTTAGAGAGAAAATGTACTCCGTAAATGTCAAAAACTAACAGTTTGCACGTTTTATGCACAACATGGATTTTCCAAAAATCTCCACGTATTTAAATGATGGCCCTGAAGATCTTTCAAAAGGTTTTTGGGGAATCCAATATTGTGAAAAAACTATTCGACCGATTTCCACAATTCCAACTCTCAATTTCCACAGAATCAAATGAAAGAAAAATTAATTCTCCCCAGTATAATTCAAGGGTTTTGAAAATTTCACATTTCTTTTCAGCAATGCAAGCCATAGTAGCGATCAAACACAAACGACATAGTTTTTTTTTCAAATTAGCATAAAATGTTATCCTGGAATCACTAATCAAATAATTTTTGCAATGCACACAGTTTGCATACCAAAATTCTGAAGATAGTTAAATGTGAGTCACGTAAAAGCTAATTTTTCACAGATTTATTTTTCGTTCCAAGGAATATTATAATTGCTTTCTACCATTCTACGCGTCATTCCCATCATTTTTAGTTTTTGACATTTACGGGGTAAATTTTCTCTCTAAAAATTTTGAGTTCTGGGCTATCAGGATAGCTCTGAAGTTACTTTTAAAATTCCTTTTTGAACATAATCTTTAGCGTAAGATCTTCCAGTTGATTCTAAGAATAATTGGAAACTATCTATAGTATCAGTATAGGTGATACTCATTATCAAAATATAAAGTCGATTCTGAAATGTGGCCTTTCTTATGACTTAGCATTAAACATATACATATATAGTAATAAATAATATCTCAACGTCCCGTATAGTATATTCTTATAGTCGTGAATGAAACTGGAGATCATAGGTTAAAATAACAATGATTACTTGATTACTAAATAAATCGTGGGCAATACTTTGAGCGTCTTTGAGTTTGAGTTGGGTCACAAATTGTTAAACGTTGAAAGTAATAATCGAACCGTTGGAGCAACTGAACATTTGATACAGTAATAATAGATGGAGCGTCAGCGCTAAAAGGGTTCTTTGAGCTAGCCAAAACAATAGGGAACTCAACCTACAATTGGAAGTATAGTGGGGGCATCCTGGTTGGTTCAAGCAGTTACTTTTTACACAAACTTACTTTATAAGTATAAGTAGGTAGATTACTACTATAAAAAAACCTTGCTGATAACACATGTTATGTTATAACAATAAATCAGGGCTTGAACAATGATTACACCACAAGTAAAACTTTAAAATCGCACCTAACCAGGTGTTTAGTTAGCAATAATAGCGAATAGTAGCGACAGCATATGTAAGACAGGGCTGAAATGTTCAAATAATTTATACGAATGCTGTTTTATGTTTTATCCAGAGAAACCAAATGGTTAAAAAACCACAATAATTACTCACAAGATAGTACATAACTTCACCCAGGAAACTTTCAACACAATCAGAACCTGTTAATTGTTTTAGATTTGGCTTTGCATGAGGACGGATTTAATAACTGGAAATGATATTTTTGAAGCGTTTGGTTTGCATATCTTAAACAAGGCCCGCCGTACAAAAAGAAATAATAAGCCAAATCTCTTGAATATTATTTTTGAAACGTCTCGAAAACGTAGATTCATAATAACACTGGTGGTTTACAGAAATAACATACAAAAATAATGGTTGCAAGCATAATAGCGGGAAATAACATTGTGACACTTAAAATTTTAATATTAATGTTGAACAAAGAAGAATATGGGAGAGCAGCAAATGATTGAATTTAATGTGATTTTTATTGGTTTTTTTTTCAGCCAATTCTCTATCAATGACTGTCCTTCGTAAAGAGTGCTATTGTAATTTGTGTCCCCTTCCTTTCCCGATTATATTGATATTACATATATTTAGACATTATAGAAGAAGATGGAAGTAATTGTAAGTACATACAAAAATATCTTTCATCTTCACTTTTGAGGTGTTAAGTGCTTGTGAGAGAGAATAACTTCAAAACATTTTAAGCTTACAGCTCATGGAAAAATTTAGTATCAGTAAAACTTAAGGGTGGCGAAATTCAATAAACACGATTGTGCTCGATAAAATATAAAGTATATTAGCACACCTCAAAAATGACTCTGCCCACATTCAATATAGCTCATCCTGTATAATCATAAGGTGTAAAGCAGTAATGAATGCACAGGGGTAACCATCTACTATAGTATGTTTGATAAATCAGCAAAGGAAAAATAATACTAATAAATTCTCCTTTCGTATATCGTAACAGCAGCTTTCAATTCTTTTCAAACACTGTCAAGCTATTTATGCAATTACGGTTGGTTTTTTTGAGAGCGTGAAATAACATTCAAGGTTCCTACTTTTATAGATCCATGTACGTACGCGTACTTATACGCTTTTACCTCGTTAAGAAAAATAGGGGCGCGGACAATGAGTGAGCACGTCTATTATTTCCTTGGTGAAAATTATAAACCGACAACAGTTGCTTCACAACCGAGCTGGCATAAATTAATATCATGTTTAAGGAATTATGGATATAAACGTGTGTAAGTGTAGCAGACGGTTGCATTTACGACACCATTCAGGTTATTTTAGAGTACATAAAAGTGACGTGGTGAGATTATTGGAGATAAAAACAAAAAGCATCATCGAATCATTTATCCTACACAACTTTTCAATGAGGATCAGGGGAAGGTGAGATTACGTAGGTCTTGAGCTTTACATCCTATATAGTAGCTATCCTATACATAGTAGGTACATATCTATATATCCATATTTTCCTTCCCCGTGTATCTAATGTTGTTAAAGCTTTAAGTTATATACAGGTACAAAGGGTTTACATACCTATATGACTTTAAAAATACACCTTCCCAAATTCATTGAGAGGCAGAGTAGAGTATGAGAGTATAGGGTGTGTGTTGTACACTTATGTAGGGCCGCGGAGATGCATGCAACTCATATTTGTGGTTTTTTAGGCTGAGGTTGAAGGGTGGTAAGATAATAAATAATTGAAAGTGTTATAATGATAAGGTGCTCCTTGCACATAAATTATCATTTCTTTTCAAATTCAATTATCTATCGGTGTATCAAATCAAATTGATGATCATGACGAAGAAATTTATCTGGAGACGTCACGCTCACTTATAATCATTCCCTCTGCTATTGTCAGGGGGATCCTCTGCACTTTGCTCTGGGTCCTTTTAATATTATCATTACCTTTTCATATGTTATTATTTCATAGGTCCACCTACAGTATCCTTATATTGCCATCGTCTCTTGTTCACAGTAATCGTACGTGTAGCAGTATTTCTCGGCCAATTTTCCATGTTCTCGAAGCTTGGTGGAGGAGGGACTCAGTCGACCTAAATCATTGCTAAATTGGGGGAACTTTTTCTAACGTACGAGGAGTCACAAAGTTGCAGATGGATTACTTTTACCTATCGGCTAATAGATTTACATAGATTCCCATTCTCATACTCACCCATTAAATATACATTTCATATTTATATTTACATATCTAAACGCGCATCGTGCAGCTTGCTTTGGTATACACGACAACAACAAAATTATTTTTTCTCTTTGCAATTAATTTATAAATCTTTTCAAAACGTAATCTAATTGTTATTTTGCCTGAAGATGGAACTTGCGTTACATGTAGGCAATCTGCCTCCGACAACTTGCTACAAACATTTACGTCGACAACTTGACAATCCTTTGTTGTCATTTTTTGTACTACTACTTAACTCTACATATCTGTATTTCATTCACAAACTATATAGTTAACTATATATATTAAGTATATATACTTCTTACTATTGTTATTAACCTGACTTTTGTCTCTTACAATTTGCCATTTGCTACTATTAGGAAGGACTTGGGCAAGCCGTTTTAAAATTAAAAGCCTTGATAATAAATACTATACTATACTAGATGCTTCGCCGTTGATTTTTAATTCAAGGTGGTACCAACACGTACTTAATTAAATGAGAATATTAGCACGTACGAACTTAAAAGGACGAAGAATCCTCGTTGTCTACCCACATTCCCATACTAACATGTACATTTACATAGATTTTAAATTGTTCCGAGACTCCTCTTGTTCATAGCTCCACCGGTTGCCACATCAAATTAACTTGATGTAGTTAGTCGCAAATTACAAATTACAATGTTAGTCAAGCTTCCAGTGGAGAATGAATGATGTATAGAAGTATGTGCAGTATGTGTATGAATACGATATGCGTACATCAAGCTATACTTTATAGCTGTACTTATATACTCTATATACTTACTCTTATATACTTGTGTATGTGTAACTTTAATATGTATTGTGTATATGTGCCTGCTCCTGTATAAAAACATTTTCTGCGGCGATTGCTATCAGCCATGTAACATGATTTATTAATTTCCTATTTTCTGGCGCATTATTACTTCCCGTCGGTGATCGTTTTACCCATACGTTGAAAAACCGCACATTTGTATTCATCCAAGCAACAATGATTACCCTTGCTTTCCTATATCTTCCCTATGCTTTAATTACAAGTTTGTATATTTTGAAACGTAAGTGATACTTCTGTTGTTTTTATTGGTTGTCGATTAAACTTGAGGGAGGCAGAATCAAATTGAATATTGAAGCAGTTACGCTGGATTGCAGCAACATTTTTGTAATAGTTGTGAAAGTACAAGAATTATGATGAGAGGCTTCTCTACATGCCTGCAACATACTTGCAGGAACCCAAGAACTTTCAAGACTTTAAGGGAAGTTGCATAAGATACTTGTACATATGCACGTTCTGAATATCCTTAAAATTCTGGCATTTATGTAGTAATGTCCACTATCAAGAGTCGTTCATGCAGTTGATCCATAAATATTGTCCATGAAGGTATAACGACATACTAAATACATAGGTAAGTATCTACATACATAGGTAAGTATCTACATACATAGGTAAGTATCTACATACATACATAGATGCATATGTATATACTTAATTTACTCTTATTAAAAGAAATGAAACTTCATCCTAACGCCCTGAAAAGGATAAAGTAAAAGTTTAAAATATCCAAAGGAGGAATTGAGGTATTGCTATATCTTTGATGATACACTGATTTCGTATGTATGAAAATGATACACTGATTTGAAATACTTGGGATGGCTGTAAGGTAATTCAAGTTGAGGGATGATGAAGGAGAGTGTGTATAACACATTTTGTCTATTAATAAAGGCAGACATTATGATGGGTTTGATGGAATGGCGTCAAACCATTATGATTTAATTCTTCCCTCGGTTAAGGTGTTGTAAAGTGTGAGGTTTTAACTTTACAGGTGTATAAGGCGCAGTGAGTGTAAATTCCGCTGACAATATGTACATGTTTTATTAGGGGAGAGAGAGAGAGAGAGAGGGGGAATTGTGGTAATGCTTTTCACGATCATATTATCTCTAATTACATGTTAGTGATTACGAGATCAACAAAAAATTATAGAGGAGCATTGGAAAATCGGCACTTTAAGAACCGACCCGCTAATGAAAGACCAGAATCAAGCACCTTCTTACAATCGCTATTAAAGTAATCTTACAACAGTAATTTCTTTTGCAAAACCATACTAATCCTAGATTCAAGTGTACTGGTAAGGAAGGAAATGTTGAGGACTAAGTAAAACGATATTGTCGATTGCTTGTCCCGGCACGCCTTCAATTACCTTATATTAAAATTATATTTCTCCTTAAGATTATTCAACGTATCATAATATAATATGATACTAGCTTCAAATGGAATATTATCATCTTCATTCCTTTAATGCAGTCTTTTGAGTCTTTACTCCATGGGATTTAGATACTACAGCTCTGTATATGTTAGATCTATCTGTAAAAGTAATAATCCCACACTGCATACTACAAGTGTTCCGGTGAATGATCCCATGCTGTTGGAACAAGATTATTAATGCATAATAAATCACCTGCACGACAATGGTGCTTTTTAACTCTTAAAAACAACTTTGCAGTATTGAATCAGTTTCGAATATTCCCTGTAAAAATAAGTATTCCTGGTAAAGTAATAGTGTACAATCTACGGCTAAATACTTCAAAATTGACTGTACATAATTAATGCAAGATAGCAAAAGAGCATTTTTAGCGAGAGTTAGAGATTTTTCAGCAGTATTTATTATCACTCACATTTGTGTGATAATATAAATATTTATTTAAATAAATTTATAAATATTTTTAGACACGAGTCGACCTGGAGCCAGATATACATACAAGTGTAGTTACAGTTTAATGCATATGATATTGCGGAAGTAAATCTAGAATTTCATCTAAACCACTGAATTTTCCGTGCAAAAATAAAAGTAACAAGAAAAGAAGTGAGAAAACTAAAAACAAAAAGATTCTTTCCAAGATTCACTGTATACTAAAACAGACACCATAAAAATCCAGACAGTGGAGTTTTACCGTCCAAGAGAAAAGCAATAAAGGCTATACTTTACACTAAAAAAAATGGGCCTCAACGGAGGGCGACAATGAGACTGGGCATGAGAATGTGTATAAATGAACGAGGGATTGAAATGATTCAACTGGAGTTGGAGGAAGAAAGCAACCGCGGAAAACTACCGACACAATAGTCAGGCTTGATGGCTGTTTTTATTGTCGTAAAATGCGATCATATTTGTCGGTTTTTCAAAGTTATAAACAGTTTGATATAATAATATGATCGTTACAGGAGTTCACAAAGTTTGTGGTGATAACTGTATATACTACTAGAAGTATAGTTAAGTATAGGTTAAGGATTGAATCCTGTTGTGCGTATACACTTCGGGATCGCGTAATAATATTAATTCCGCCTCTAGTATATAGCAACTCTAACGGTGTCGGCATTCTCCTTTGAGTTTCTGTACATCATCCAGAGTAACGTATGTATCCGCACATGTGTGTGTGTGTGCTAAAAGCTAAAAAAAAAAGTAGTATGAGACTGCCAGTGAGTTCAGTCGAGTGTGAAAACGACTACGAGGACGTCGAGTACGACAAACTCGCCTTTGAGGACCGCCTCCATGAAATGGGCGAACCCCCTATTGTGGCTCAGCTAATAAAATTCTGATTTAGAAGCTCATATAGTACCACACGTATATAACTGCATCTCAACTCAAGACTTCACGGAGATATCATTTAGTTGTTATTTATTGTTAACATTAAAGTATTGACCGCAATAATTTTACCACTATTTTGTCCACATCCTATTATTTATTAGTTACTGCTCCCCACAATTAGCAATCCCAGCTCCAAGCATGCATTTCATCCCATTCAGCTCAACTAATCCTGTAATGTTTACATGAGCTTACACATGTATAATTATGTCAATACTTGTTTTCCTTCGAGACAGCCTATGGAGATCATTCTGTTTGCTTTTACTGTTCGCTTTCAATTTGTTCCCTTATTGAATTATATGCTCAGCTCTTTATTTTAATAATTCACTTATTTTAATAACTTACATATGAATTTTAATTTTCAGCTCAACTTTCAATGTGGAGTCATAAATTTTAAGTGGTTCATTATGTTTCGTAATAAATTTCTGATACAATATTGTTTAAAAGCAACCAAAACCAACGAACTATTTTCCATTTGCGTTATTAAACCAAGAAATTTTGAATTTGAAAAATTTTGAAACAAACAAAAAATTTATTGGGGCTCGATTAAGGTATTGGGATATATACAAGAGTGGCTAGAGTAAAATTCACCAGAGTAAATTTAAACCTTTCACCAACCACAATGTGCAGTTGAAACGTTATTGGGACTTTGAAATAATATGTATTTCAATTACGGTATCTCTGCTGCACTTATTTTAAATTGTGCACTTGGATATTTTTACGTCAGATTGTATATATTGTGCATATGTTTTGCATGCATATATGCTATTCTCCATATGCTGAATGAAGTATTGAAGAGCTGCTTTCTTGCGTTCCGTTCCAGCGAAGCCTGAAGCTCATAGTGATAAGCATTACCACGCACCTATAGTGCATAAAACAAGTCGTTTCTTTTATATAAGGGACTTTTTTAAACAAGAGATATAGATAGGGATGAAAGTTGGTGATGCTGAATGTGGCGTATAAAGCTAAGTATCGGGTTACTGAGGCAAAAAATAGACAAAGGCAAGTAACTATGACGACGAGGGATGGTGAAACTCGATCTGAGCGGCTCTGTTTTTTTCTACCCAAAGTAAATGCACCAACTAGCTCACAGTCAGTCACTCACATACAAACGAAGGTACATTGAAAACATCCCGTCAGCATCGACGAAAAATAAAGTACAATGTGTACATCCAACGTTGTGGCAGTGTTGTATCTGAATCTGACTGACTGAGTGAGAGCGCAGATAATAATAATAGTATAAGCATACGTCCTCCCTAGGTTTCCTCACACAGCTGTATAACACCCTAGTAAGCCACTATTATCATCATACTTTATGGCTGTCGAAGGCAAAGACACCAGATCTCTGAAATGTGCGCTTTAATGCATTGTTTATATGTTTTCAACACAGGAGTGCATGTTCAACAACATGTACAAAGGCTACTAGACTATGAGATTTTTGCGACCAACGTGTGTGTGTGTGTAATATTCATATTTGTCAGCACAATGTTACAGGGAAATTTGGTGGGGTTCATGCTTTCAATATATACTAAAACTTCAACTAGCTATGGGTCCTCGTGATCATGATGATGTTACCATGAAATACTGATGATAGAGTGGCCCACATCGTGGATCAAGTTCTGCCTATAACTTTTCAAACAACTAACATTTACCAGCATATTATTTCTTTGCGTCCACTATTCATAATAAAGTTTCCATCCAATTTATCCTTCATTCACCCAAACTACTTATCGTCATATGGGACTCACTCGCATCAACATGATTATACCTTGTGTCACATTATCTACAACTAATTGCATTTGGAAGAGTTAAATAAGGAAATAATTTCAAGCATTTCGTGTATAATTTGCATTGCCCAATGCACTGTGATCGCATTTCAAAAGTTTGACATGGACAGGATACACTGTATAGTACAGTATCATTATCAGGGTTCAAATGCTCAGTTTCTTCGGCTCTGGAGGCAGCAACATGTAATCCATATTCATGGTTGATCAGAAAGCCAAGATATGCTGGCAATTGACATGACGATAAATGTTTACCTGGATAAGGTACAGAGGCTGAAAACATGAGGACAGAACAGAAATTCCGTGTTAAACCTAAGCACTGCATGTAGAATGAGTGTACATCCATTTCATTCTTTGTAGTACAAGCTCTGCAGAAGGAGTACCTACTGTGAGTCAATACAAACAGTTAAACGGGAAAGATTCCTCTTGATATTCTTACGCTATACATAATATGGAGATACATGTACGTTCTCTGTATCCAGAAATGTAAAGGACCTTCTCTGGTATTTATCAGTACAATTGTACACTTGTTGTCATGAAACGTAGGGATAACTGATTTTGTTTTGATTTCTCGATTGAAACCGACTTCTTGTAACTTAGTCCTTGTATGTACATCACGAGGGTGTTCGTTACAGCCGCATATTCAAGACTGTGAGTAGGCCTATCTATATTATGTAGTGACGTAGTATCTACATTTATTCGGGGTTTGATGTTGGGTTTCCTACTTGTTGGAAGTACACTGTACATCATCTGCTTTCCTTAAAATCGAAATAGAAAGGAGCAGTGAAACATGCATAGGTATATGAACATAGCCTGGGCATGTCCAGGTAAGCAGTGAGTTTTTAAAATATACTTGTAGGGCACCAGGCAAAAGTAAACTGTATTCTTGCTGGCTTTCCAGAGATGGGTACTAATCTAAATGATCATCAGCGTACATAATTTGTCAGAACGAATTTAATCAGTGAACCATCGCAAGTTTCTCAATCCGATTTGTTTTTCCACCGTGTAAACTGATGGGTCATTATTTGTTCTCTCCCAACTGATCTACAGACAAGAGACTGAATCCCTTCTGCATCGCACGGTGGTAAGAGTGTATGTTAGCTTAGCTAGCGTACGTCCGATTTTATAAAGGACCAGCACAGAACTTTGATGCTACTCAATGAATGTAAAGTCGTTAAGGGTAGGGGATATGTGAACAATACCTCCAGCGTTAGAGCTTCACGTTAAGCCAGGTTGGGATGTGCTTGATAATGTGATTTTTGAAACCGTAAAATTTGATTTTTAGCATTAGGTATATATGCTTAAACTGCAAGCGGTTGGTGCTTTCAACACCGATTACTTCTGACAGACGACAGGTAGTCCAAATTACCTTTTGTTTATATTTAATAAAGGTGGGTTAATATTTGTTGTCTGCTCTTGCTTACCTTCAACAAAGAAAGCTTGTCCATGTTCCATACTGCAGTCCTCGAGTCCTCACTATGGTTACAGTTGGTACAGGTCTCATTTTACGAAATTATTCAACTTGGTGAAAATTAAGCTAAGCTTGTATGTCCTGTAGATTGAAGAAAGCTTAAAGTATTAGCTTATTGTAGGTATATTGTAAATAGACTTTGTATGATTGCAAGTATCTACATATGTATATTACAATTACTTATGATTAATTCGAGTTTAATTTTTTTTTCATTTTCAAGAAACTTTGCAAGAAACCATGGGAGTACATAGATAGAATTAGTAGCGCTGCTGAATGCAAAATTGAAGGTTTAACTAAAATTGGATTTTCTGCATAAGAGCATTCTGATGGCTTTACAGCTTATTACTCCAAAAGAGCCCATTAACCTACTAAGACCTATTATAGATACCACTTGACGGGTGCATAAGCACTTTTATATCTTGTGTATGCTCAAGTAAGCAAAGCTTGTCGCGATACACACAGTGAAGAAAGAAAAAGAGCAGTAATAATAAGAATGGGCGAGAATGGATTTGGAGCCACCGCCTGGAGTACTCAGCATTGTATGTTGAAGTATATGAATAAAGTATCTTAACTATTGTTATGATGTGAATTTTCTCCGCTGGAACGGATTCCATTGAAGGATTGCTTCCGATCGGTTGAATCAATTGTTGTTCGAGTGGATGTTAGTGAATTGGCTTAAAATGTACAAGCACTTTATAACAAGAGAAAGAAAAACATTGTTGCTGTACTGAGTACACACATACAGTGTAGTTACAGATACCTGAATTGCGGGGGAACATAAGGAGCTTCGTTGAAAGGGATAATTGTGGAGGCGCAATAGTAGAGAAGAGACAAGAAGGGTGACGGTAAGCTGTAAATAGTTATTCTTTCAATTTATTCAAGATTTCCCTGAAGCCTAGTTAATGCTCCAATATCTGTAAAAATATAAAGACATGACCAAAACCTTTGTGTGGCTCTTTTCATGCTCAGCTCATTCGGATGACGTGTATGTAAGTAGGGTTAAAGGGGAAGTGTATGCACCTTCAGTTCGTAAGTAGCGTTTAATCATGCGAACCGTCTAAGGTTACATCTTTATGAGTCCTCGTCTGAAAGCTTCAAACTTGTCGCCCTCGAAAATAACATTCAGAGATCGACCATACAGCATCAGAAAGGTCCTTTGAGACTTTCCTCTGTACATGTACATACATGTGCTACACTTGAGCTACACATGAATTCTTTGTCCAAGCCAGAAAAGCACATGGTATGGTCGTGAGCCTCAGATCTTGGGTCCCTTGGCCGATGAGAAGCACATGTATACATTATTCAGTCATGAATGTCTCATAACTACCTTGTACGACGAAAATGTGATAACGATAGCAGAAAAATTTACAGATTGCGTCATGAAACCAAGCGACGTACATACAGCCAAATGTTGTTTTCAGGGATCGAATTACACGCTTATACCTAAAACTTCTGGAGCGCCCTGCCAGCTCCACTTTGTAATCCCTGAAAATAATAAATTTATATGATGAAGCAAAATTTAAGTGGTAATACGTGATGGGTAATGCAAATACCGAATCCGTCACTTGTTGAGTTCATAAAATAGTAAAAAAAATTGTTATTAGTTCAAACAGATTTAATCACTGTGTTTTATTTCATTTCATGAGCATCACAACGTACACAAATAAAAACTTACGTAATTTAATTTCCTAAACCTACAACATTACATTTATTTATTGGTTCTTGAACCAATGTCCGCTTATTTTAAAACAACATATTTGAATTATGACATATTCGTGCATGGGCTTCGGGGATGCACATATAGATAGTTAATTATGGGATACCTCTGGCTTACATTAAGTACATGAGTATAAGACTTTTTGGTAGTTTCTATGAAATCCTGTTAAATTGTAAAATTAGCGTGTTGAGAACTCTTGATATAAATAATTATAATATTAGGGCTAATTATTTTCACCCAATATAACGCAACAAGTATGTTGGAACGTCCTTAAAAATGATTTCGAAACAAATTTTTGAAGCAATTCAACGCTTCTTGGCGTCACATATTCTATACAATATATCTATATATGAAGTATGTTACTTCATACAGCATTATTAAGTGATTTATCATTAAATATACAAGTGGAGGTGCCGGTCTTGGATTATAAAGCTCAAATTACCCAGCTATAATTTATTAAATCTGTCACTCAAAACACCACTATAACAATAATAAGCAAAAACAAATACTATCAGTTTATAGCAAGACAGTTTATCACAAAGTTGGGATTAGATTATATCTACATACCTTACAGTTGTTACTACATATTCGCTAAGGCAAAGTTCATCCTCACCTACTTATACTTATGATTATATATATATCTATATTAATTATATGATATTTAATTATAATTAAAATTATCGCAAGCTATATATGTATGTACAAAGTTTCTGGTACGTTTCAAAATTGTTTATACCTGGGTTTTTAACATATATCAGTATCAAGTAACTCCATCACTGTAATAATAGTAACTATGTATTACCACTTACCACACAATCACTGTTTTAACGTAATAATTATAAAAATAAAAACTTATTACATATGTAGTGAGTTAATAATAAAGAGGGCAAAGGGTAGGAAATGGAATTATCTCGTTGTTCTCCTTCTTTTTTCACACAAAAATTCATCATTATATAATTTTTCTACCATTCTCTCGCAATTGTATAAGGGTCGTCTATTCCTAATTATTCTTTATTATTGTGTATTACAGTTTGAAAGTACTAAATATAGTAGAGCAATTACAACATTCCAGGGCATTCCACTTTTGACATTCAGGTCTCGGCAGACGGGATTGTTTTTCTTCGACTGTTACACTTTTCACTTACCCCTGTATTGACAATGGTAGAAGTTTAGCGGAAAGAGTGTGACTGATAAATATGTATGTATGTGTATCTATATGCTAATGGCAACATCCGCAAATACAGCCAATTCAGGCTTCGGTACATTTGCGTTCATGAGCAATTTGTTGTAAAGTTTAGTCTATGATTCTTGTTTTTTTGCTACCTTGACAAATATTTTTCATAAAGTTTTCCATGTAAATGTACCTTATACAAGCAGGCTGAGAGTAGCTTTTGTCTGTTCTATTATAACTTTAGCCTTGCCCGCTTATGGTTTTATTAGATTAGAATTGTTACATCTAGCAAAATACATAGAAGCTTACATCTCTATACATAGATAATAACTCCGTTCTAGTCCAACTAAGATGTCTATACTTGCGCACAAGTATATTGAGTTTGAAGTATCTATGTAACTGTAGTTTGGTAAGGTTTAGTAGTTTGGTAAGGTTACGTAATGTATTTAAAACCGATTCGGTAACTATTTCAGTTGTCAAAATGTCTGCAATATCCTCAGTGAATCTTTAGTAGCTGTGCATATGAACTGCGTAATCGTTTGTGTCAAAGATCAAACACACAGTGAAACTAATAGGTATGGCATTCGCTTGGAAACTGAAAGTAGAACGCAAAATCATCACTATACGGCTGTTCAATAGTGTAAGAAAGAAGATAGACGACGACGGAGAGAGAGAGAGAGAGACATACCCGCGTGGTCGTCCCACACACTTTTATTTTTCATACCACTGTAGTCTGTAACGATAGATCGTATTTCCCTTAATGGCTTTCTTCATGACAATAAATCTCAGCAAGGAAAATGAGACGACACTAACGTTTTTATTTATTTAAAGTCTTAAGTTCAGAGTTCTGTTATCTATCCTCTGCAATAACGATTCTCTGACGAGCGAATGTAAATAATAGTTAAACATAATTTAACATGCACCAAACTTCTTCTTTCTCGTACCACTTCTTCTTTCTCTCTCAGACCAGAGCTATAGATACACTATGTGTAGTTATTATGAGCATCGGATTTTCTGCCTCACTTGTAACGATCTCAATTCATCAGCCGTTCCGGGACTGGGTACGTAAGTAAGTAGCCTATATTATTTTTCAAGTAAATCATGAATGCCTTGAAATAATCGCTGTATTAGTAACACTACTCATAGAATGAGTTTTCAAATTGAGAACTTATGAGGCCATTCATTATTACACCAATTGTGTATGGGATTATGTACCACATCATTACATATTGATATGAACATTTTTACGAAATATTAAAAAATATCAGTCAACCATTAGCGCACCATGTAATATTTAGGAGCAAACGAACAATTTAACTACATACTCGAAGTATTACTTGGGAACTAAAGGGCGGTCACATTGTAAAAAACAGATAATACACCAACTTATCAGCCTATTGAATGGGTTTGACAATGTTTACGAAAGAGTAAAGGAATGTGCACAATATAATCCTAAATCGCATGCAGTGAGTAACAATATCTAAAAGCTCAAGTTAGCTTCGTTGGTGACGATCATATTATACAAATACTCATGCTCTGGTGTCTAAGGTTTCTCTGCACTTTCTGTTCGCATACGTTAGTCGCTTCCAGTCGAATATGGAACGACAGCATGGTTTAGCTATTTCTGATCTTGGATAATCTTCCTACCTTCCCGCACACCCTACGGTACTTTATGTATAGCTAAGCTCATAAAACCGTCGTTCTGAAAGAATTCTTTAAGTATTGCTGTGTATAGCTCCGGCACTACTACAGATACTGTGTGTTATAAGCCTATTCAAGCAAATACGGGCTTCTTCATTCGAGATTAACAAATTAATGAAAACTCCGGGAATTGTAATGCAGAGCTTGTAATTGTTAATGGAATATCCCTTTGCTTATAGTAAAATATTGTTTGGCATTTACATGTCATGAAGACAAATTCCCTGCTTGAATATTTAAAACTAATATTATGCACTTTTCGGTTCAAATTGTGGCTTATTGGCTGGGAGAGATGTACTCAATACTCAACGTTCTTTTTTTATGAAGACTGCTTAAAAGTAAGTTGCTATACATATAGTACTATGTATAGCAGCTAATTCGAGGAAGTCCATAGAAAAAGAAGTGTGAGATTTTTGTTGAGAGAGAATAAACAAAAAAATTTCTTTATTACAACCACAGGATTGAAGCAAAAAGTAAGTAAGAAAAACTGGCACAATAAAGCTATTTTAGTGATGTTCTCAGTACTTGAGTGGCGTAGAACACGATGTACTTGCTCTTGTCACATGTCAGTCACACACTGCAACTTCATTACCCGTCACTTATTATTTTCGCTCATTGAATTTTAGTCACAGATGCTCATTGTAATAACAATGTTTGTCTTCTTCAATGACACTTTGCCTGAAATGATGCAGTCACCAAAGCAACATAAACCTTGTCAAAAGACACGTAACTCTCTGACTCTTGAGTTAAACGAGAAGAAAGGTTATAAAAACCCCCTTGAATCCGTTCCTGTGAACCGTTTCACACTCAAGTATATAATCTCAAATTAGACCTGACTACCTGTCCTTTGTCAAAATCATGTACTCGAAGCATATGTAAGTCTATATACACTAGTAGAGGAGTACATAGTATAGGTATACATAGTAGAGGAGCGCGGCGCAGCAGATGCAAAAGCTATCGTGACTATCATCTAAACAGAATGTTTAATAAAAACCAGGGGAGAATATCTTGACTCGTTTTACACATGTATTATTAGTTTCCTCCGTGAACTTCGGTTATTGATGATGAGTTGTAAAATTTTCTGTCGGCAAACAATAGTATGCATTAGCATATACGCACCCGTGAACATTCTACTGAGATGAGATATTATCCACTGGGAAATTGAGACTGCCAGGTAAAGAAGTAGTTTGGTTTCCTACACGAATGTAATATACATATGGATGTATAGCTACAGAGAAAGGCAGCTGATTTGTATGGCCATGAAAATTAACGTATATACTTCAAGGGGCACAGTTCAGAGTTAGGTATATAGAAACTTTCTTTAATTTTTGCCAAAGCAATGACGACATTGATAAAATTACAAAGTTAAGAAACAAACATTCGGAGTCACTCCGACTCCCATATCATATGTTCAGTATAGTAGACAGTTTTTGCTGCAACGATATAAAGAAGCTCTACTTATTTATATAATAATAATATATGAGAAGTAACGGATCCTTGTAATACAATATATTACCGAGATTTACAATAATTAATTGCAGAGTCACAAGTGAGGAATAATGGATTATTTATAAGACATACATTTATCAGTGAGTACGTAACGTATGTAGTATGTATGTACATTGCTTAATAGTTATTTCCTCGCTTATGTTCTTATTATGTGTATTGACTAAAGCGCGTGATATTTCCTGTCTTAGACAAATATCAAAATCCAAAGAGTGTGTGTGGAGGTATAAGTGAATCAGAAAGATAATGTAGATGTAAAAGACAATGGATTCCGAATGAAGGATGAGATAGAAAATGACAAAAGTGAGGGACAATATTCTGAGATGACGAAGATGATATACAACAAGTGCATAGAGGGAAATATGAGAATAGGATATACGACGGCAGGGTTGTACGAGAGGAGGTTAAACATAGATGCAAGGTGTAGAATTAATACAGTGTGCGAGTTACTCTATCCAGTGTCACAAATGATGGTATTCGTGTTTAACCCCCGCGGTGGACACAGGAGCGCCCAGATGATGACCACCGAGTTCTGTATGGTCGACGACGTCTCTGGAAGCGCCGGCTGCGGCGACTACGGCTGAAGCCATCAGATGGTGAGGAATGCCTGCTGCGGCTGCCATACTATGGAATCCATGCATTGCGGAGAATTGGGCCAATCCCGATGGCATATCCTACGCATCGAGGACACAAACAAAACAGAACGTAATAATAAATTATCATAAATTACATCTTTATCACTCTCCTCCCTTGATTGACACTCCTAGATCCATGATCTGTCCTTTATGTCCTAACTATTAATCATTATCCAAACTGATCAGGCCAATTGTCTGCCGAGAAGTTTCCCGAAATTCAATGCGAGGATCAAATAACAAACATAAATTTCAAACATAAATAAGTTTCTATACTTTATGTAATAATATAAGTTTATAATAATTTTAAGTTCGCTACCACTTTCAAGCTTGTTCAAGTTGTTAGCTACCATAAGAGATCGTCGTTATACTATTCTCATGATAATATGCTTATTCCATTATTATTAATCGGTATATTGTTGCGCCAAATATTTAATCTGGGAAGTTTAGCACCAGCGATAATCAAAGGATTTCATAACCGTGGTAATTTCAGTTGCAATCATTATTACCTTTTAAATAAAGTTTTTAGACAGTGATTTCTGGTGAGTGGAAGATAATCGATTTAGAAAGCTCACTATTCGCATGTTTCGCAAATTAGAAATCTTTTAACATCACATTAAAGGAAGTCTTGGGGAACTTTAACCCATTGAAATTATGTGAAATATAAAATTGAGAACCAATGAAACATTGAAGGCGCATATTTCTGTAATGTAGATACGCAGGCATTATATTTGTATGTACATATAAGTATTCGAAGTTCGTAAATATAAATGTATAAGTATGACATGCAACACACTACAGCATGACTTGCAATATAGAGGAAACATAATGGAGTAAATGGTTAATTGTAGGGGAGAGTTAAGGTTGGGCTCTGTTATTCACAGTACATGAGCCAGTAGCATATTAAGAGGAGAAGCAGGAATGAGATGGTACGGGATATTACCATGATATTAAAGGGAAAATAAAAACTTTAATGATACATGTGCTGATCATCCAATTACTGTCTTCAGTATAACACAATGCAGTGTGAGCGAGAAAATTCCTAATCGAACGGGAGACTTTGCAAAGCTGGAGACTCATAAATTTCTAAGTATATAACCTACCATTTGAAGTTGATGAGGGAAGAGGGGTAATGTTGGAGGATTGTGGCCAACATTATGATGAGGATGGTGCAAGGTGGGAAATGGACTTGGATCGATGATTGACCCCTTGTCGTCTTGACTTTCACCAGAACTTGATTCCCCACCATCGGGTGAGCCCGCGCCAAGTTTTTTACCACTTCCATCTTCAGGTCTAAAATAATAATAATGATAAATTGAAAACTTTTCATTAAATGCAACCTTTCAATTTGGACAACTCTCTCATCCGTTTCGTGTCCTTTACATGTACGTACAGGTATATGTATATGCTTGACGAATGATTACATTAGCTACTTCCTTCATCTTTCCCAACTGCCCAGCAAAATGTAACCACCACCGTAAGAAGATCTTTTAAACAGCCAAGAAATTTCGTTAACAACACAATTCTATTCTTACATATGTACAACATAATAATTATGTAGCTTGAGCAGGAGGTGCCTGCGTAAAACGACCAGGTTTCTTGAAGCTTGCTGTCAATGACTTTTTTACCTCTTTATCTCACTAATCATGATTTCATAACGATGAAATCCTCTACACCAAGCCCTTCATGTCTATGTCGATGATACAAGAAATTAAATAGTGCTACTATATAGCCGTGAAATCGAGGAAAATTCTACACGCAAAGTGAACATATACCTATGTACATTTCAATCATGTGGATTTGAAACATCAATTAATCTACAACACTGACATGCCATGCTGAGGTAAAACATTGTAATATGTAGGTGTATGTTGATTGGCGAAGGCAGGGTGCAATTGGGTTACAAAGTGGTAAGTATGGCATGAAACAACAAGATTGAGGAGGTCCACGGAATAACATGAGAACGAAGGCATCATAATCATCGTAATCACAAGGAGCTAAAGCATGCATCTTTGTTTTTTAATTTTTACGTATAAACACCTTTTTGGAAACACCATAAGTATTCCTTGTAATTCAAGGATACTCGTATAGTGCTACATTGACTGATGTGAGTCCGTTCTGTTTACTATCATCCTTCGTCATATTCTTTGTGGATTTTTATTCACGACTCTCTTCGGCCATTAACAATCAAGCTTCTAGAATCTTAACAGCATCGAAAAAAATATTTATTTTTGCCAACAACTTGCCGTTCATAGCTAACCACACTTGTATTTTATATTATATATCTTGCTACAACAAACCACGTACTCCATTGATTTCAAATATGCTTTATATTAGACCATAATCTCAATTTACAATAGGGAAACAATTCCTCATAATGGCTAATCGTGGTCATAAATACAGCTAAATGATAAGCCATGTGTACGTAACTGTCAACCGAGAATATTTTACACGGGACTTTTAAACACATTGAAACTCGTATATTGAAGCATCAATATGGCGCACATAGCATTGAAGTTTTATTAAAGGGCTCTAAGGATTTTAATTTCGTAATATCTGTAGTATGCACGTACACTACATATGAATACTAAAGTTTCTTTATTACATCACGCACACACAGCTTTCAACTCGCTAAACTCCCCTGATGACACTGGAATTAAATCTGGCGTGGTTATATAGCTTGGGATTTATTACTTACAATTAAAGAATCACGACGCTGAAAATAGGAACCACTTATTTGCTCCTATTGTCACTCAATACGGCCGTTCCAACCTTGAAATTAAAAACACTTCATGTTTTCAACTTTCATATCAATGAAATCTGCCTCTGTGGAGTTCTGCAGATACTTTTGGCAAACTTGCAAATTCCCTGACTGTTAAGGTGAAGGAATACATACACGCGTACACACGTAAATAATTAAACTGCCATGTTCTGGTTGTAATAAGTACCGTACAGTAATAAGATAAAATATAATTAAACGAGAGAAGATATTACTTTTGAGTAAACCGGCATGATTAGTATAAATATTCTATAGATTTCCCTTATTAAAATGAAGATTATTTTTCCGCATCAGCTAAAAAATTGTCTAGATAAATTGCGAATATAATAATTTCTAACATACGTACATTAGAAATACATGCAGATACGTTTATACAGAAATTTGTGAAGTTCAGTACAGATTGGCAAGTAAGCTATAAAGATCTGTTATGAAACTACTGAGCTATGTATTTCAAAAAGAATATAGAAACTAGCTTATAAATAACACTATAATTAGATACTTTGAGCAAATAGCTTGACTATTTACATAATTGCTGAAGTTATGTTCCTTAAAATTTTGCAAATAGATACATACAATTACATGGGTATGCAGTAAAACTTTATGGTTCGCCAGGCATTTAAACTGGCAACTTATTACCAGGGAAGTGAATACCTGAGTTGTTAGTTATGGTTTAGATAAAGAATACAATCTCTGATTCGGTCACTGGAAATACGACAAAACAATGTTAATGGAGACATGATCCCGCAACGGCATGCCGTACAGCCTGGGAGTTGTGTTTCACCAAGAAAATCAAGCATTTAAGAAGTGGCTTATGATGTTGTACTTAATACAAATAATAAGTGCTTCTTGCATATTGCGCTCTTGACATACGGATATTGAGTACTATATGCTAGTAGAGCTATTATACATACTAAGATACGTATAATAATTATTATATATGTGGTAGTTTCCGATTCACATGTTCCTACCTACTTTCAACAGCAATAAATTCGAGGCCCTCTTGAGAATAAGTGAAACTCACATATGTTGAGTATTAAGTATGCAGCTCATCTGGTTACAATACGGGTTACAATATGTATATGGATATATAGATCTGTTCTTTTTCACATACGGTGCCTTCAACAGAGCGTCAACACGTAAACTCATGGGATATTTAGAGGGTTAACTGGAGAGAATGCATAAGAGAGGAAATACTTTGGCAAGAGTACACAAAAATTATGTTGTGAAGAAAAGAGCGGAACGGCTAAAGAAACAGAACCAAGAGTAACCCAAGTAGAGTTAAAAAATACGCGTTACATACACACATAGGTGCATCTATACATACATATAGATACACACAGTAGAGAGCTCGGAGTATCTCTGATGAGAAGTAGTGATCACTATGGAAGAGTGAGGTGTCACAACAATGTGGTACGTGGATTTAAACCTTAGAAACTATATACTTTTGCTGACGGATGTCTATAAAGACATGAGACTGAAACCCGAGGGCAATGCCAAGAAGAAGATATTATGAGAGAGAGAAGACGGAACTGGAAGGAAGTGTAAAGCTAACGGCAAACTGAGTGAAAGATGTTGATTAAGGATGCGAGAGTGAGTTTACTTGTCATTTTGTACTGCGTTCATTGCAGAGATTCCGAGAATTGTATTCATGATGCCATGTTCGAGATGATGCAAAGACATCTCTTAATCTTTTGCAAGTT
This sequence comes from Lipothrix lubbocki, assembly GCA_034696945.1. Lineage (NCBI taxonomy): Eukaryota > Metazoa > Arthropoda > Collembola > Symphypleona > Sminthuridae > Lipothrix > Lipothrix lubbocki. The sequence continues at coordinate 60,286 of JAQGAK010000119.1, forward strand.
TGCTTCACCTTAAAGACTGGATTTTTCTTTTTACGTTTGTCACAAAAACAGGGGAGAGTTAGTTCTCATGTACGAAATGCTAACGACATTGCAAAATGTTCTATGTAGGAATCTCCATCCGACATCCCAAAAGGATGCAACGAGCTAAACGCAGGAACGCGTGTGTAAGTTTATCTTTCCTCGAAACGTTGATACACTTCCATATGCATTCTCCTACTTATTCTGAAATGGAACCCCGCAGTAAATAAGTATCTAAACGAACGCTGTGAATTACAGTATAGGGTATGTACACACATAGTGAATGCAAAGAAGAAGTCGTGGATTCTGATCATGAAAAGAGATTTTTTTCTTTTAAGAGGAGAGAGAAGAAATTTCTATTTTGGATCTCTCTTATGTCTATCCGCTTTGGTTATGGGCTAGGTACGTTGTTAGTTGAGAAGACAGAAGCCCGGGTATCGGGTTTCATGTCTACCACCCACAATGGGGAACTTGAGTTCCGTCCCTCGTTCTGTTTGACACTAATGGAACCTTTCCAAAATCTGATAACCCAAACATTATCATGTGCAGATTCCTTCATCAACCGTCCTACATCAATACAAACTCCTGGTTACCATGTGTAGCTTCATTTTTCAACACACACACACACACCAAGAAAATTCACCATTTAGATATAATAATAAAATAAATTGTCGACTGCACATTTGCAAATCACATCTGTGAACAAGTGAACAAATGTAATTGTTACAGTACCGTATGTGGAAAATATGGGGTATCACCTACAATTATTTGTAAAATTATTATTACAACAACTAATAAAGAGTAAAGAAAAGGGATAAAATACTCCGCAAACAATTTTCTCCTGTATATTTAAACAATTGTATTAAAACAATTGAAGATCATTAGATTCGAAAATTATCCACGGTTGACGGAAGGACATTGTGGTCGGGATAAATGAGCATCCACACCATTTCGATTTATGTTGTCAAACAATAATAGGAGGAAGGACTGTGAGATACTCCGTGGAGAATTGTTGATATAGTCTCCCATTAATAGTATAAGCATCTGCTCCCTGTGTACATGTACATCCGACATAAAGCAGCTGATGGTGACTGGTGATAATGTCTTCATAGATTTGTACGGTTGAGCGAGGAGGAGATGAAAGGGGTAATAAACTGGCGGGTAAATTTGTCGTACGATGGAGAGAACATTAGGATAAAAATGTACATCTATATACCTAACTAAACAAGTCCGCCCGAAGTCGAACCTACTGTTTTACTAAACTTCCTAGTATCGAACACGGGTCTTTGATGCCGTAAATGTTGTCCGACGATAAAACTTTTGTTTCATCCAAGTGGAAACAATGGAGGCGTATATATACACAACGGAGCTTTTAATTTTGTTTTCCAAGTCTAATATGGAGGTACCCGTCGAGGCTTTCTATACTGTGCTACTTACTATAACAAGTATATGCTACACGGGTAGTTTTCATCGGAATGTCTTCGACTTGTAACAACAAGGGCAAACAAGGCGGCGTCGTCAAAATTTTCATTGAGGGATTCTTCAGTTAATTTTCTTGTCCTATCTAGTGTCTAGTCAAAGTAAATCTAGATCTTGTCGTCTATGAACTTATAGTAAATGAAGTTGGGTAGAATGAGGGAAGAAAGAGACCGTCGTAATTCGTATAATATAGGAAGTAATTTTAGAATTGGACGTTAATTGTTTACCTTGGCGTGCCGTCCTTCCCTTCCGCGGCTCGGTCTCTCTGTCGGCGATTTTTAAACCAATTGCTGACTTGTGTTGTGGTCAAACCAGTTGCTTCCGCTAATTCCCGCTTCTCTCGGGGTGACGGGTAGGGATTGTGTCCATACCAGTCTCGGAGGATTCCGCGGGATTTCTCTTTGAAACAATAAGAGGTTTCTTCTCCATCCCATATCGTTCGTGGCAAGGGGAACTTCCTACGAACTCGGTATTTCCCTGAGATAGAACGTGAACTTTTTATTTACCTGACATACAATTCTAATTAGAATTACCATTTAGTATTTGGTTCCGTGGGTTATGTGTTATTACGCGATATGTACAATTTATTTTTGATTCTTATTCGATCATGAATGCTGCGGTGTCCATTTTTTGTACTTATAAGGGAGATAAACACGTAAAACTAATAAAAGTGTCACTGGATTTTATGTCAAAGGCAGCTTCAACTATCAAAAATCACAACAACAAGGAACTGGCTCTCGAAAGTGACTTGACTCTAACTGTACAATGACTTAAAGAAATCAGCTTATAAGATTAGAATCGATGTTTAACATAAGGTGCTTAGAGCTTCTTAGGAGCTACTTGTTTAGCTACTCGTCTTTTCAGAAGCGAGAGAGAGGTGTGCGCAATGTTTATGTTTGTGTAAAGGGTACATAATCTGTCAGCATTAAATCATGCCATCCTTACAGGAATGTGATTGATAAGACTTTAATAGAGCTTACCAACTGCTCCCAAGGGTCGACCTCGTAGCTTTTCGGCTTCAATGTAATGAGCTTTCAACCATAGGGCTTGGAGCTTTGGATGGTTATGAGGTGAAAATTGATGTGACTCTAAGATTTTGTAGAGGTCCTTGAACGTTCCCCGGTGAAATGCTACTACGGCTTTAGCTTTCAGTACACTTTCATGCTTTTGAAGCTTTTCGCAATTTGGCAATGACCAGATGAATCTTGCAAGTCGCTCCATATTTCCTGATTGTTGTAGTACTTCACACACACATGCAACCTATAAGGTAAATAATATAGATAAATAAGGTAAATAATATAGATAATAGATTGAAAACTCTAGGAAAAGTCATAATAATTCACAAGTTCTTAGAATTGTGTTCTCTCCTAATTCATCATATACTCTTAAAGTATTCATTTATGGCGAATACATTGAAATTGACCCCAGAAAACATTTCATTTTACGTGACTCTGCAATCTAAAGTATTAATGCTACACAGTTTGTATGACAATTACTAAATCTTATTTGACTATTTCCATACTGATAGAATCTTAAAATCGTGATGAAAACAAACTTACTTGTTCTTGTGAGAACCCGAAAGCAGGTAAAACTGGACTGGGGGATGGTGGGCCTAATGATAAAGACCCGGGAGATGTGACTGTGGGAAGACCAGTCGGTCCCATTAAAGAACCCGGCAAAAGACCGACGTCACCCATGTTTCCCAAGATCATTTCACAAAAACCAATGTTCCGAACGCTTGAGAGTTTATCAAGGATGCAAAATGTCACCGGTTACCATTCGATAGATAATTGTCAAGCAGTTATCAGCACTACAGGAATTACAACAGGTCACGGATTTCCCTTAATAATAAAGTTCCATCTAATAAATAGTAGAGTGCATTCCAACTCAAGTCATACTTCTATTTGCACCACACTTCACCAAATGTCTGGATAGAGTTTTCTATTTTTAAAGTGCAATTCCGTGTTGGTCTGCCTTTACCAGTTTAAACGGTAGCTGTACGTTTCCAATGGAAGAACAGACTTGTTCGACTTCGTGAGCAGTGCTATAAGTGTAGGTTTTTAATAGTGAAGTCAAAATAAAAGTGAAACAATGACATGAAGTAGATCCTCCGACTGTGGATTTATTTGTAAACTGGGTGAACGTAACTTGACACTTTAAATAGAGCCCTACTAACTGGCTGGCATAAGTAAGCCTTCTCTGGAATGAAAAACTGCTTACTTAATGTGCGTAGTTGTTATTTGAACAACTGGGAAATGTCACTCAGTGTTCGATCAGAAGTCAGCTTGCTTTCAGCAGGAGTAACTCTGGGAAGAACAGATATACAATCACCATGATGTACTGCTTATGTAGCTAGTCAGCCCTGTGTACGTATTTTTGGCTGTGTATATTTTGGTGGTGAAAAATTAATTATCTATTGGTAATTTGTTCCAGCTTTAAAAATTCACTGATGCTACTACAGGCCGGTCAGAACTTCGGGAGAGCTTGATGGGAGGTTAAAAATAAGTATAAGTAGTTTATGTTGATCGTTTCTTGAAATGTGTTTGGATAAAGTTAAGTGGTCAAGGATGCAATCCAATAGGTTGTAATCAATACAGTCGGCAATTGATGATTGTTTGCTCTGTGTGTGTACGAGTGTGTTGCGGAGAGGCAAAAGATCCCGTCGGATGTGAAATAGGCAACCAACTGAACGTGAATTAGGCTTGTGAGAAGCTTTTGTTGAGGCTGCCCCACGTTCCTCCTTTCCGAACAAGTTGTACCACACTACCCAGCATCTGCATATGAGCCTTACCAGCCTTTGCTTTGCGATGTACGTCGTATAGTACCGTATCTTGTAGTCCGCTGAACGAGCAGCAGCCACAGCACCAAGACCAGTTTGCTTCGTTTGAATCGCTTGGGTTGCTTTGGGTTTGCCTACAGATTCCAACTCCAACAAGCTGTGTAGTATAGGAAAGGTTGTACGTGCATAAAGGTAATGCGAGTTCTTCTGGGATAATGGGTGGCTTATAACACAATATAGTATTTGCTTTTATACCTCACGGAAAGCAGTGGTGGTGGTTGTAGTTTTGGGATGCCAGCCCACATGGAAGGATTTTCGGGTTGTGTTGTCGAGTGGTTGGCTGACTTTTGCTTTTGCTTCAGCTCAAGTTCCATGCTCAGGATACGATCGTGCGCTTCTAGGAACAACCCATTCTACTTTGGATTCGGGTGGAGTTTTCATATCAACTCACACAAAGAACGCTTAATCGTCACCACTGGCTTCTATTTCATTTCAATTAAAAGGTTAGAATTAAAATCAACTACCTCCATCTTTTACACGTATTTTTTCAATCTTCCTTACACCCTGCCATGAACCATCATACCAACATAATGCATTTCCTTTTCACGGCAGAAACTGCAGCTCTTTCTATGTATGTATGAATTCTCATTCAATTAAACACGGTTGTGCTCAATATAGTCTATTAAGTTCATATCAGGCCACTTACTCGTCAAAGGGATTTAATGTCCGCCGGAAGTCCCTCTCATTAAAAGTTACAACAGTAGAGATTCTCACCATTAAATACAACTATATCTAACTCTACAACTATCTTTTTTAAAGAGATTGTTTGTGTGCTAACATGCTTCCCGATAATAATAATACTATTTTTCATCACCTTTCCGTTTCTAGCATACTTTTTAATAGCAAACTTGTGAGTTTCTAACCTTAATTTAATCTCACAACAAGGGAGATTGAATTTCATTTGGAAATAAGACTGCTATAGTCTAATGCATAGGGAAATCTTGAAAAGGATCTTCTAAGGTGTTGTGTTTGACACATGTGTTTCCCGCTGCATGAAATGCACATCGTGGTATTTGATAGCTTTGGTATACATTTATACTCACACATTATCTCAGTTTGGCCAAATAACTTTAGAATTATTACTAATGTGCATGTCTACATATAATATGTATAGAGTATGAAGCTACTTTTGAGCTTATATCTCTTCTGTACGTTTATTCTGGAGCGAGAACTGACGAAGGACAGATTTTCTTCTTAAGTTACAGTCACAAGGTTTATCTGACGATAAGATTAATAATATATGGGATTTTTTGTCAGCTCCCATTCCCATGCTCATCGTGCACTCCAGCCAAAGCTACTATAGCTCAAGTGTCACCATGTAGTCACCGTACACCATGTCAGCCGAAACCAAGAAGCCTGACCTAGCATACGTTTCAGTTCCACTGACGTCTACATAAGAACGGTCGTCCACACATATATACATACATAGTAGATGTGATAAATACCTTCACACTCAAGTCAATTTGCTCGAGCGTTTAAGAAATACTCCTTTGCTCCCCAGTGTTGCCGTCCTTGTTGTTATTTACACACTTATTAGCCAATTACTACTCTCTTCGTTAAATTTCATGTAAAAAAAACTCTTTCCTTCATTATAAACTAGACTATTAAGAAAATGCCCTCAATATATGTACAAGTGGCTGTGCACCCCCTATAAGCGCCCTGATTGTTCAGTCGATAGCTAATGAAACTACGTAATATCAGATGCTAAATGTGAAGAGTTCAGCATAATCAAATGAAACACTGACCTTTTGACCAATGCTAAGTATTTAAGATAAATACAGAAACACATTAGAGAGGAAACTCTATTTCAAATTTGCACTTGTCATTGGGAATCCTTATGCAAGTGTATTAACTTGAGGAACAGCAGTCAAAAGAAGAGACACTGTACTTTAGTAACCCGACCGATAACAAATTCTGCTTGGGAAATATTATTATCGTATTTAACTAAATAGCTTTTTACTGTATAGAAGGTAACCTTTCATGACCTGTTTAAGAATAAATATCGTGTCTTCTGCTCCCACCTCCCGTTTACTTTGGTTTCATATGAAAATAGTACACTCAGATTTTACACAGCATTAGTAGTTCGTTTCCAGGGGTTAAATATCCAAATAAACAATGTATGCCATATATATGGATTAACCGCCGATCTCCAAGCCTCACGATCACAACATTCACACCCAACTTGGAAAAGCTTACAATGTTCAAATGATTGAGGAATATCATTGATTATTATTAGTAAGGGTGAGTTGTCGATTTACTTGATTGACGAGGCTGTAAAAAGCTGTAGAAATGTAACGAATTTTGTGCTTCGACATAATATTATGACTATGGTATCATCACTTGTATTGGGATAACAAGTCCAACCAAATCGCTTTGTCTGCAGTTCAGCTATTTACTCGTTAACCCCTGGACTTGTTTTACACCATGACTTACATATGTACAATTGATTTATACAATTGGTTTCCATTAGTTTAAAAAACCGTAGGGTGATAACATCACTGTGTATATATTTACACTTAAGGATTCATAAAAATAATGATATCAGCGAAAATTAAATTAACCCTTGTAAAGACGGAGAGAGAGACACGATTCACCTTGTGGGTGTGTGGGCCATAGTTCATCGAGAATAAATAGGATTTTCCATTTTTGACACCAGTTTATGTATCCGTACATGTCAGCTGCCTTGTATCCTCTGTTTCCTATTTATTTCTAACTAACCAGGTGGTGACGTTTTAGAAAATTCTACTGAATCATCAGATTCTTGAACATCCTCACCTTCACAGTTTGCCCGAATAAGCTGTGTGTGTGTGTTGGTGACATGGTAGGGTTGGTATTTTTTCTTAATTCAAAATATGCATACCGCTCGATCAAAAAAAGAGCATTCATTCCAACTTATTTGATCTAATAGTGGGCTGGATAAAAACACAATAGAAATGAGGACACCGCATCCTGGGAATTATTTTTGAGGTATCATGAAGCTCTCATCACACCAAATGCAAACTGATGAAACGAGGTGCAGAATGTGCATGAGGAATGAAATAGTTTAAAATTACATACATGCCCTGGACAAGCTACAAAATGTGCAGCACACTTTGAGGGACTGCTTCTTCGAGCCCGAAATTGAGGTTTTAGTGACAACAATCGAATTGTGTGACAAGTATTAATCGACAGGACGGTCAATCAATATTATACATATCCCTTTTGAAATGTTAAAATCCAGGGTATTCTATCTGTACAAAAGCATCATGTGACATAGTTTTGCATATATGGATGATACTACGGTTTAACTTTCATGCATGGAAATTTGAATGAATTCTGGTAATGGATACTCAATACATCTTTTACAGACTGTACTGTCGTCCTTTGGAATTGGGATTTAACATGGTTTTCCCAATGAAGTACTAATAGAGCCGGGCGTCAAACGCCTTTCTGAAGGGACATCAATAACTGCTACTTACCTGTACATTACATGTGTATTTTGCTATTCTTCCAGTGAATCAACGACTTAATGCAGACTTCAACCTGGATAACAACGGCTTCTGGAACTTTTGTCTTTTTGTTCAATATGGTTTTGACTTGTATTTGAGTCCACAAGTAAATATAATCTGCTTACTTTTGGAATTTGTTTGAAACCAGAGACTTGTTCGGATTCTAAGACAAGTAAATATACATACTTACTCATGTATAGATATAGATAAACAACCATACGTATAGCTATCTTTATGTACACAAAGTAGTACATGAATGCGTTTAGCAATCTGTAGAAATTCAACTTGTTAACATGTGGTGTTGCCCAAAAACTTCTGTTGATGGATCTATCGTCCGCAGCTCTATGTAAAATGGCTAGAAAGTGTACATAATGGATATGCGTATTTAGTCCACAAACCCAACTTATAAGATTGCCCTTTACCAGCCACCATAACTAAGTACATAAGGAGTTGGATTTGGGAAGTTCATATATAAGCAATAAGTTGACCACATTCAGCCCGTGAATGTTATAGCTGTATTCATGATAACGTGATAATTCACGTGAAATTGTTTTGAAAGAGAACTATGAAGAGGCACAGGGCCGATTGTATTGAGTCTATGTCTGCCGTTGTGTGAGTGTCAAGCTTGGGTATACATGCTGAACAATGGTGAGGACTAATCGTCGAGAAGTTTATAAAAATCCGAGGCTATAGTTCATTGTCAGCTCATTGTGGGACTGTGTGTGAACAATTGCCACAGTTAAGGGCGGTTTGTTTCGTTCTCTCGTCGTCAGGCCTTCCTTCCTTCCTTCATTGCATATAAAGTTTGAAAAATAAGGGTACGTGCCCACTCACTACCTACCCACTTATTTATTTCATTGACAAGAGGCTAACAAGAGAAACTCTGGTACTCCTTTGTGTTATGAATGTAGCATGCAACGTATAGTCTTGTTACGATTACTGATGTACAATTTACTCCGAAGAATAAGTACTAACTGCCAAGATGCCTGATGAGTAGTTATGTATGTGCAGGAATTTCCCAATAGTGCCAAATACCGAAGGGGCTCAGCTCCCAAAATCAATACATTTCATATTTCATGGGAGCAGCCATAGCAAAAAAACCAATCTATACACGTATACAACCTTCTTCCTTCCTGCGGTTACATTATGTTCTCAATAATGGCCGAAGTTCATTGTAAGTTTATAGATTTTGACCCAAAGCAGATGAATTTACAAGCTTGTGTTTGAAAACAGGTACTGTACATACGTACCTATAATTCATTTCTGTAGTCTCAGAGGGAACACTAACAGTGTTTTGTGAGTCTGTCTGTAGTTTATATAGTACTCGGGTTGCATGAATTGTGAATGCTCAGGAGTATTTGTCTAGTATATGTCTCATGCGGGGAAAATAGAGACTCATGAAATGACTTGCACCAAACAAATTGTACACTGTGACTCAAGTTACTCAAGAACCACCAAATGTGCATATAATTTTTTTAAATTACTAACTATTTCATTACACATATGATGTTAAGATGTAAACTGTGACAATATTCGACTCCTGATTTACACAGTCGCTATTTCTTAGCTATAGGAAGTATGTATCGAAATAATTTTTTAAATTAGATTCTTCTGAGAAATATTGAGTATTTACTCAGAAGATATTTATATGCTAACTTACAAGTTACAAGGTACTTACAGGATATACTTACATGATACAAAGATTAAAATTAGTCGGTATATGTGATCAATGATAAGTTATCTGAGTTCGTAGTCCTTAAAAAACGATTTTAGTTGATTTTTTTTTGAGGGTGTCACTATACAATTGTCGTCTTGCAATAATTGCAGAACATTTAGTCGTCATGTCTTACAAGTAAACTGCTAGCTCAAAACGAGTTGAAGAGTTATTGTAACTATATCTAATACCTGACGGCTTTCCCTTACCCGAAATAAGGACAAACGGCACGGGACAGCTATAATAGCAACGGGGCTATTCATTAAATCGGTAGACCTTCAACTTGACTTTAGCTCGGTTTCAATGAATAGTTCTTTGTTACAAACATTTCCGGAATTGGAAGGCAATATATTTATTTCTTAAAGGAAAAAATGTTAAATGAAGTTGCTTTTACTACTGCCGCAACATCTGCTTAAGTAGGAAAAGAAAGCATGTACTGAACAATAAAGACCCTGTAAAAATCTCAATTAGTTGTCAACTCCCGTGTTAACACGGGTTCATCGCGTCGTCATTTTATTCTATTTAAGAAGGTTTTTGGTATTTTCTTATCTACAACTTTACTATTTAAAGTAAGTGCATGAGTAGATAAACTATATTAAGCACAAAGTATTGTACTCTAGGCAAGGAATTAAGATTTCCTTCAAGAGACAAGCATATATTAGTAAAAAGTATGGAATTTGGAAAGTGTGCTATCAATGGAGATGGACAAAACTGTCAACTTTCATTGTCAACGTTGCATAGTGGAATACATTTCTTGGTACATTTATTGCACGCTCAATAAGAAACACATTTTTATCGATTTATTTGCAATTCTGAAATACCTGGAGAGGATAACAGAGAGGATGTTACAATTTACTTGAAGTATTTTGAGACAAACGTTATGATAACGGGCAGCTTTGATCGACAAAAGATTTTCAAACAATGACTTGTATCTACTACGCTTTTCGACCTCCATTCTGTCGTCCCTATTATTAAATTTATCGATTTTTCAACACAGTTCTCTTCCAGGAAGCTTATTCATTTAAATTTTGAAACAAATTTGGTGACTACCTCTTACTATCCACAGCTACTCCCACCACATAATTCAAGTACGTTTTTCCATTATTCTGAAGCTTCTGTAAGTTTTCTGGATGGACGTACGGAATTAGGTGAACACCAAGGGTTCATCAATATGCAGAGTGACTATATCATTATGTTCCTGCATTCTTATTAGGTATGGAGAACAAATGACAGAAGATACGAGCTTTTGTAACGGGTACAGTAAGGTAACATACTTCGAATTCTAATTGTATAAAGGTATCCATTTCCTACAGATTGCATTATAAATCGTTGTGAAACATTGACATACATAAAATACATAGGATAGATATGTATCAGCTATGTCAAAGTCAAAGGATAGATAGATGGATGGAGGTCGATTTTCTGCTCACTAAAGGGTTCTAGGATTGGATTGCAAATTAACTAAAGATAGTCTCTGCGGTTTCACTCTTGGATCCCTCTTGTTCGTTAACTCACCTTTCGATAAATTTGTGATATTGTGATACGGGTAAACATATAATGATACACGTATTTTTTCTTGAAATGGCACGGATCACTCGGATCATATTTTCTACTTTGAAACTCAATCCTTGGTTATATTGTTTGCTACCATGTTACTGACATTACATACATAACTAGTACAGGTCATCATGGATTGTTCCTAATTTGTAGTATATTCGTTTGCAGACTAGAATTCAAAGGAATTTACGCAGACATTTCTTGAAATGGGGCACGGGCAACTGACAATGCTGCTAAAGCCCGCGTTTGTATTTGTTAATGTATCATTTGACCATCAAATTACCCGCAGAGTATCATGTAAAAGTCTGATTTTTGACAAAACTGACGTCCTGTTGATTGATATCGACACGTGGGAGTTGTTTACTACTAAAGCATAATGAGAGACTACAGTATGATTATTTGTCACATACTTCAAGCTATCAAGAGGGAAAATCATGTCAAAACTTATCGTTGCACAGACATGTACACATGTACAGATACTTACAGTACTTACAATTAGTATGAGCTGAATATCTACGGGATATGAATTTTGCAGAACAGAGTAAAAGAGAGCTTCAGAACGTAGCAGAATACAATAGTGTTGTAATAATACTGCGTGCAAACCATAATGCCGTCATGCTTTGCAGTGGTTCTGGTTGTTGACGATGATGACTGACTGACTGGTTGAGTTGAAGGCAAGTCACGGTTAATGGTATACATGGCAAGATTTCCTCGGCCTATTTGGGCACAAAATATTGGACTCTTTCATAAGGAGTATCAAGTTTCCATTGCATCTGTCTACTTTCCTGTTCTGACATTTGATACCGACGGTTCCATGGCATGGTATGGTTAAGGGTAAGTGCATGTTACGTTGGCTCTCTGCTGCTCTCCTGTAAGCTCCACCATTCATCCATGTCTGGAGATACAGCGAAAGCATAACGTGACAGAAGCACCGGCAGTAAAGAGCTAAACTGGAAAAGTGGTCTAATCTAAAACTTGAGCATGTATACCTACAAACATGAGTGATGCAAACTGAACTAAGTGGTAGTAGTATGAAATAAATTTTATGAACACGTTTTTACATGCTTATGTTATGATCAAATATGTGAAGCTCGTCTTTAACTACAAGGCTAACACCCCTTCTGTCTTTGCCCGTCACTCCCAATATTCTCTGAGTGAGTGAAGGAATACCAGTGAGTAAGACTCGTCCTGAGTTTTCCTCCGTGTTTTCCCGCTGTCCACTAAACAAATACTGCTTCATCGTGTTTGCATGTATGTCATGAATGCCCTCATCAAGTTTGGTTTGCTCAAGTAGAAATGTCTGGTTGGTTCACTAATATGTACGAGTAACTTCGAAGGAATCATCATTCATTTCACTACCTGCAGAACCAACCTACAACTTCCATCCACTGTTTTCTCCTTCATGTTTTCTACACACAATCGTCCCTGGAGCTTTAGCTTTATGAAAGAAGAGGGTTCCCAGAGTGACTCAAAAAGTAGTAGAAACCTGACTATCCGTGGGAGGTCCATTGTTGTCGAGCTCTGAGATGTTTGTTTTTACAGTTAGGAAGAAGAGGAAGGCAATCTAGATTACTTCTGTGAACTCATGTCCACCATGAGAGTTACTTGTGCAATTTAATATGTAATATGCTTTACAGCTGACGTTACCAGCTCTATATGCTCAATGGAACTGTACGTGCGATGGGCTGATGATGTTCGGAACAAGTGTCAATGAACAACAATTTCATGCTGCAAGTGCTTTTGTATAAGTGTGTATATTTTGTATATACATATAAGATAGAAGATTTTGTATAAGTAAGTAATATTTATAAGTAATTCCAACGCTCGTTTTGAGTTTAATTCCTACTATCTTGGGATTTAATGGTTATAACATGACGACAAGAGCAGTCAAACTAAAAAATTTGCAACATTATCGCAATGATCTCTTTCTACCAAAAGCTTCATATTTGCTTCAAGTGACTTCAGTATCTATAGTCCAACGAACATGTACGAGGAACTTGTATTTTTATATTAACATGCGTACAAATGAAATAAGGTCGGAAGAAAAATAAATAACAGGCAATGAGTTTCGGGTTTCTTCAAACTTTTCGTGGAGTACACAAAAAGTCTTTTCTTTGAGTACTTACAAACAGGGCAGAACCAACGGTAGTTTCGTTTTTAGTGTACTAGAGAAACACGGAGAACAACGATTGAAACAACAGCACATATATAAGTTCTGAGAAATAACCGGCTGGGAACGTCCATTCATTGAACAAATAGATTTTCGTTCTCATCTTTGTGGTAGTGCCTAGTAGTCCCATTAACCCAACAGGACAAAGTTTGTAGTAAGAATTTTTCGTTTTGCATGTAGTTGAAGGAAGTCACATCCCTGCTCCATCCCTTCAAAATGAATCTTTTCTTTTAGAACCCATGCTATATAGTGCAGGCAGAACCGAGTCCACATAACTTCAATGCCTTCATAAGGTAGGAACTATTGCATTCAAGCAATTTTGTAACTGGCTTGATGTATTTAAATATAATTTTATCATTGAAAAATAAATCAGAATATGAAATAAAATCGTATGGAATGCAGTTAGATATTTTATGCATCATCGGATATTGATTCTGTTAGAGGCTTCAAGGGTCTTAAGTTACATCCCCAAATACTTTTATTTACATTTACATACATGTTGTATTTACAGTACACGCCTTCCCAACTTCATGCATATGTTTCCAAGAGCCAAAAGGTTAACGCTGGCTTAAGCATGTTAAATAAAGGATAAAAGATGGGTAATGATTCAGTGAGAAAGGTCAAGTTTCTTCTGAAAGTGTTGGCAATAATGACAATTTCATGAGCCTCCTCTGGGTTCCAAGACTCCCTAGAGTTTCGAACAATCCCCATGGTTACTCCCAGTATTATGTCGATTACAAATACATACACAAGTGTGAATTCAGGCGTAATAATAATAAAAAGGGAAATACTTAAGGATGTCGTGTTAAGGGCACCAGTATGGGAGTTTGTGTAGGTACTTGACATGTGTGGGTAGGGAGTTCGCAGGGCACAGCATGCCCAAATGTAATGCGTTCTTAATATGTAATAACGTTGTAAAATGTGAAGGTTGAAGCTCATTTTCCATCTTTGTCTACATGTACTGACTTACTGCCATAGTAGTATTGGACATTTTATGGGCAATCTCTTTCAAGTGTCATAATGTATGGGGATACTACTATGTGAATACAGGGAGCATATCACATATGGAAATAGCTCAAGAATAAGACTTTCCAATACTAAGTCAGGTCTTAAATAGAAAAGGAAAAAGTATCCATTTATTTGGTAAGAGTTATCCCCTTCAACTCTCATAAATGTACTATGTACAGCTATAGTAGTACATTACAAGAAGTCAACAGTTTCAGCTTGACAGTTACATAATCTCCAGTAAAGAGGGATTCTTCGTCACATCCACGGACGGTAGCCCATGTTCGGAGCATGTATGTACATATACATACCAAGTAATTTAGCACCAGCCTCCACACGCATCCTTATATTCTATGGATATAATTACAATGCATACATACATATATGTTTCTAGTTATATACATATATGTACATAACTGTAACATACTGTGTATAATCATGTGTTTACATGAAGGTATGTGACCATACATTATATAAATCGGACAATCTAAGTGAATGAAGTCTAGTACTTATTATATTGCATTATATTCTTTTCAAACCACTGTATTCAATTTTGGTTTTACGGTCTTTTGGTTTTTGGAACAAGTTTATTTTGTGTGATTGTGCAAGGAAAAATAAGAGTTTAAATAAAGTGGCATCTCCATTCAAGCCTTTATTTTCTAAGGAGACAGGCCCATACTACGGATGTCCAACCATATAATGAAAGTCGAGTCATTTGAAATGGTGCCGTCACCGTCTGTACGGAGTCAAGGGAAGATTTAAAGGCTTGAAAGATGACGGGGATGGCAACATGAAGAAGTATTATTTTTATACATATTTTTGCCTTATTTATGTCAACAAGAGAATCCAAAAATTGAGGATTTGTGAAAGGAAAAGAATGCTCAAGTTTGGTATGTTTTGTGGCGAAAGCAGTATCCCACGGTGACGGTCGCATTATTCTATTAGATTAATGGTGGCACCAGCCCCCCGAAGACCGGAATGGACAATATGTGCTCTTTTCCCTTTCCTATCCATTTTTTATAGTACAGGGCTCAAAATGACGCAATCATATACTTTAGCGTTTCTTTTAATAAACTACTTCTGGACGTATCATATCTTGCAAAGCAATAATATTATGGATTGATACTCGTATAGTATCTCAATACCTTATACCTATCTGTATACATATGTACATACACTTTCAGGTTCAATACTCGAAACAAACTTATCGAAAATAAATGTGGTTTTGGGATGACTTTCTATTCAGCAGAAAACAACAAACAGTGCCTATTATCAGAATTATTATAGTTCACTTTACAACTTCTAGGATATGGAATTCGAACGTCCGATAGTTTCTGGGAAATTTATCGGTCCTAACGTCCTCCTCGGGAGAAGAGTAGCGGAAAACTGCTTCATAATTTATTAATACAGTGCCAGTTCCTTTTCTAAATTATAGACTATAATAAATTCGGGTAGCGGAGGGACAACATTACATTTCAGATTTTTTTCTCATAATGTTTTGTGCTTATGATTTACAAACCCTGAAGATATAGCGTAAATATTTGTTTTCCCGAAACAATGTAGTAGTACATAAGTAGATCTGTATATACACCCATTATATCCATATTATTGTTACAATTATTTCTATATAGTTATGAAGCTGCGAGCTTTGTTTTTGGAGTCCTCTCGGAATGTTCCTGGTGAAAACAAGTTCACGTGATTTACATGTACAAACACTCCTTGAAAACTGGTAGCAAAGGATTTATGCCACCTTCGGCATGTATGTACGTATGTATTCCTACCTGAGGAAGGGCGTTTTAGGACACGTGTTTAATTTGAGTAGGAACCCCAAAGAACATGAGATGCTGATAAGGAATTTAATTTAGACAATGCTTGGATGTGGAAGCTACAATGTTGTGTAATTCTATAACATCCATAGATTGTAACCAGGTCTGTGACATTGGTTGTATAGAGTAGAGTGACGGTGGAAAAACGTCCTGGTAAAAATATGTCCAAGATTCTCCAGTAAATCGTGTCTCAAGCCTCTTGATAAATTAGCCTGGAAACAAATGACAAATGATTTGGGCATTTTTACCTGACACCTTCACAAATTTCTCCTGATATCACTGTCTCACTTCAACATAACGCAGGACAAGCACCTTTTATTTATTCTTAGCAACATTTAGATTTAGATCAAAATATTTTTATCCACTTCTCTCTCTCTCTCTCTCATTTTTTTTCACGTTCCAAGACAAGGAAGAGTATATGGTGCTGAGCGTTTTCTTACCAAAGTATCCCAATATCTTTGTTACTTTTAACGGAGAAATATATGTGAGTTTACACATAGTTAAGGCACTGAAGCAGGACACAGGATGAAGCAAGTCGTTCAAGAGCAATAAGGATAATCATCTTACCCTTTGCATCTTTCAACCTTTCAAACTTCTTTCACCATGATATTTCATACGAATTTTTTGTTCATGTGTACAAATTAATGGCTAACAAATAATATTTTACTGGTAATGTACATATAATCACACAAAGCTGTGAATGCAATTAATATTTAAACAATTTACGCTAAATCCTAGCATTCCCTTTTGAACTACCTTGGCTACTTATTATTACTTTACAGATTGACTTTAAAACATTTATCTACATATTTATGGTATTTATTAAGCAAACCTTCGGCGGAGATGCAAAGTGGGCTATCTCCATGTTCGTTTAAATGCACAACGAGATATCAAGCTTCAACCTGAGGATACTATAGTGCGTTTAGCGCACATACAACACATTCATGAATAACGAAAGACGGGCAAACGTAATTTTGATTGGCCATATAGAAGGAAGTAATTCTGATTCAAAGAACCCCAAATTAAATCAACAGGAAGGCTTATACTAAAATAAAAATTGATTCGAGACAACGACTGACAATCTTTCAAGGATCAGGCCTGTTCTTTAGTTATTTTCTTGTTCGTTAAAATAATCACGTATGTATCTACATCTGTAGACACAGTGTTCGGATATAAATTGTCCAGAGCGGACTATTACCATTGCCTGTCAAACGTGAGTTGAAAAGTAACGAAGATGTTGAATGGTTTTGTTTGGGAGTTCAAAAATGTGTAATCTACTTATAGTTAGTTAGCTTTTTGGCATTTGATTCCAAGCAAGGTGAGGAAAATGAGGCATGCTTATAGTATACGCAATGGACTTAAGTGATGGAGGGTAGAATTAATACCATATGAGTGAGTGTGTGTTGTGTGTGAGTTCATAATATTATTGTGGAGATCGGGGTGGAGATATTGTTGAGGAAAACAGAGGCTACAAGGGTGATTGATAAATGAGTATTTTCCGCGTTAGAAAATTACAGTTATCAAAGTGAGTGGACAAGAGACGGTGAGGGCGAAAGAAATCATGTGTTTGATTAGAGCTAAAACGATCAAAAACTTCCCGTCAGGTTGTTAGCAAGGTCTTTGAATGTGCGGTTCTACACATCATTTTCCGAGAGTACAGTGTTGTTGGCAGGGCGGCATAGCATTAGATTTGGATGATGCGATGGTGGTTGGTGGTGGCTTCAATAACTTGCCGAAAGCACCATTCTCATTCACAGTCAACCATCAACCATTATGATAAGCCTTTCGCTGTACAGTCTAATTGAAATCAGGATTTATGACCGTCTAATTGACGCCTTTCATTCTCGCCTTTTTTCCACAAAAACTCTGGCATCTCTTGTTGAACTATTAGTATTTACCACCCTTGTGTATTTTCCATTCTCCAGCAATCTATCAATTCAATGTGCTTTTCGGTTCGTGCCCAAGTTTCTAATTCCATAGTAGACGGTAGGTCGAGAGAATGGGCACTGATGAAATTATATGTACAACTTATCCTTATCGCGGACTGAAAGATTATCCTACCATGATGTAGACCTTAAACAGAGCTAGATGGATACAGATTATCACGTTATATTTATTGCTCAGTGTGTCGACTACTCCACATATCCCTCCAATCAAATCGCCCAACAATGAAACACTTATTCTTCCAAATCACGCGAAACCATAAAATTTCTGTAGGCTTGCACCCATTTATTTTATTTCCTTCCTGAGACCATATCCCCAACGAACACACACACTTTATACATTGGCCATTTCACATTTAGATCCTTCTAATCGCCGCTTTCTCATTTCCCTGAAATCATGTGAAAAGTGCGTTGAGATTTCACACGGATATTCCCCGAATCGGTGCTTGGCGGTTTTGTAAAAGTACCTTTTTACCTCCTTCACGACCTTTTTGTACAACAGCCAAGTAATAATTAAAACGTACTCCGACGGATGCATTAAATTCAATTTACTTCTGAATCTCCAAAATTCAATGCTCTGACTAACTCGCACAGTCGATGTTTTCATTAAGTAAAGTAATTATCATCATCATTTGAACTCTCGAAAGATTTTAATTTGCTTGATTATATTTTATTTTACGCTTTTATTATATTCCATGTTATTATTCACTTCTATGTTCACATATGTATAAGAGTACGAGAGAGGTACTAACGATAAGTATACCTTTCTGAACTTCAATTTCTCCGTCCTCTATACCCAAGTGAAATCAAATGGAAATAACCAATAAATGAATTTGGTAAGCTCTTGCTATTTTTAGTATGTATTTCGAGTTTACCACAAGTCACTCGATGGGAATTAACATAATAAAGCCACACCTTTCGCCTTTCATGCTCTTGCGACTCTCGATCTTTCCCGTATCTATACGTATATATGGCTGATTTTTACGGCGATAGTAAAATTACGAATCTATTGATAGTCTGAAAGA
Source organism: Lipothrix lubbocki (assembly GCA_034696945.1). Taxonomy (NCBI): domain Eukaryota; kingdom Metazoa; phylum Arthropoda; class Collembola; order Symphypleona; family Sminthuridae; genus Lipothrix; species Lipothrix lubbocki. The sequence goes on from JAQGAK010000119.1 coordinate 79,350, forward strand.
AAAATAATTGCTTTGATTACAATTTGCATATCTTTCAAATCTTTGGTTTTTGGTTTTGGGTTTCATAGAAAAATTTAGAGTTCCCAGTGGTATAATAAGGAGGGTGATGGCGACTGGAGGGGGGAAGACAAAAAGTTGTATAGGGAAATCATTCTCTATCCGATACGTACGCTCCATTACGCGTACCTGTTTAATTCCTATAATGAATCTGTACCCACCAAATCTGGATTTACAATTTCAAGAGATAAAGTTTCTGAGCAAACTAATAAGTCCTTTGGGTATTATACTTTAAAAAAAGAATTTAGTTACACCTTGTAACATTAGTTCATGAGTGTCGTCGACGGGGTTGTGTGAAATTACCATTTTAAGAATATTCCCTAATGATCAGTCAGATTGGTTTTGAACTATCAATCCGATGAGCTTGAACGTACTCTACCTGTGGGAATCAAGTAGTAGTGAGGAAGCTCATGTCAGTATGGTTGATTATTTTGCCTATACAAGTTCAATTGAGCAGATTGGTTCTCGTAGCATAAATTAATCGCTAATAAATTATTATTTCTTACAATATAACCATGTTTGTTAATTTTGGTTCAGCATTTGAACCATCTGGTTTGAGGGATTCTCATACACAGTCATTATAATGTCTATCATATAAAAAATTCCTGAAAATCAACCCAGGTTTTTGTTCATATTGCATACTGTCAACTGGTTTTACAGACAAATTCTGTAATACACGAAAGGGAGAGATTTTTATGACGTCGTAATTTTGCTCGTATTTAATATCATTCTCAGTTTCTTGAAAATTTAGTTTTAAGTGCAAATATTTTACTCATTTTAGTTACTGCAGAAGAGTTTAGTATTGTGAGGAAAGACGCTGGTAATAAATAATGTATCTCAGCTGCTGCTGATGCTGCTGCAATCGCGATAGCAATCAGGTGCCTCGTATACAGTTACACAGTGGGATGATGATGTGACCATTAGAGACCGTGGTCTCAATGTTGTGACATCCACTTGAAAATAAGAGACGAATCTGAGATGCGACATCATCAGACTATGAGATTCAAGCCTACATATACACTGTCAAGTTTCGAATTATGGAGTAGTATGGTAGGAATCCCATCTTCAAAAAAGTAATGCTTCTGTATAAGTATCAAGTAAGTTACTGCACCTTCTCTTTTACTATCTGCCTTATAGAAAATTGACTCTACAAAGTAGGAATCCAGCAGTTATGCCTTCGCATCCCACTGTATACTTGTATACGGGAAGAGTATTCAACAAAACTGTTGTATAGAACCTTCGTGTACACAGGTAATCTTAAGTCGTTAAATCAAAAACGAACAGCTTAATTTTTCAACCTAGGATTGTCTTACAACTTCAAGAATGGACTTGACTGTTACTTTACAAATCTTCATCAACATTTTAACAACTTTATGACCGCATATTTGTCAGCCTATCTCCGTGCATAATCCTTGTTAATGCGAGAAAATATAAATGGTCACTTAAATTGTCACTAGGTAGTTTGGCAGAGACTACATAATGTACAATGCTTAAGTCTCATTTCTTCCTTTACGTGAATAGAATTAGAGGACAAATTAAATTTGATACTTTTCTGAATAATCTCTGAACTTATTTTTCTAAACTTTTTGTAAGTTTCCATTATTTTTAATGCTGAGTGGGCTAAATTTGGATTTTTTGCATTGAGTTTACTGCATTTTCATATTTTGTCTCCAAAACATACCAATAGCTCTCTGTAACTCAATAAACAACCTTAACTTCATCGAAATACGGAGTTGTACAGATACTGAACAAATTTTAGTATCCGTTGGCTCATTTTAATTAAAATGAAGTCTTGCGATCGATGGATCAGTGTGGCACAAACTAAGCAGGAGGTTGGTAGTGGTCATATTTTTTAGCGATGCTATCTATCATGTCTGCAGTAATACGGAGATGTCGTTAAGAGTAGCGCCACGGCCGGTTTCGGTGCTTTACACTAAGTAAAATAATGCCGATGTCCAGACAATGCAATTAGTAGTAAGTATACGCTGGGAGTTGTGGACTGCGAGAAAGACATGCTGGCAAACAACATTGGAGGTGATATCCCATTTTAATTATGCAAGCATCAAGAAAATACTGGAGATGAGGACTCACAACAAGTAGACACGTATGACGTTATAGTTGGACGTCAGAGTAATCTGTATGATGATGCACCCACTATTATGCTCCTTGACATTGATTAATTATGCTATACCGATGAATACCTATCTTTCAACCTCAATGCAAGTAACATAGTATGTAGTTCATTCGATTCATATCGATTAATCAATACTCCATTGATATAGTTTATAATACTTTGATTATTAGCTTTCTGCTTTAAAGACACGGGGTAAGTTGCTATAGTATGTGCTAATATGCATTAACGGAAGACTTATTTGCAGATATGCTATACGTGATTATGCATGTAGGTACATAAATAAGCTTGTATATACAGATAGGTACATAAATAAGCTTGTATATACAGGTAGGTACAAATAAGCTTGTATATACAGATAGATACAACCAAGACGCCTTTAAACAGAAGTATGCCTATGGTGAGAGGTGAGACTCACAATGACTTGACGACTCCGATGTTTGATTTTTGATATACGAAACAGATAGGTGCATATACAGATACATCACCAGAGCATTTCTATTCATCGTCATGCCATTTAATCCGAGCCGTCAGGTTGGACCCATCGCAGGTGATATGTTTAGCTCTAGATTATGTCCACGCGTCCTTTCCTTTAGTTTCTTCCTAACAATACGCTGGGTTGTTAGATCAGTGAAAGCAGAGGATAATGAGGAGTCTATAATGGTGCGGTTGATTGTGATAAGTGATAAAAGTCGACATACTTCTATTTCTACATATATGTACACCTACAGATATATCTATTCTATCCGAGAGCTAGAAATAGTACAAGGCAACTGGTACCGTCACAAACACTTGAAACCTAAACATGACTTGATATTACACAATATTGATCTAGGACTGCATTATTTTGAGGACACTCAAGATGTTTCCCTTCCTTAATTTTTGATAAGTTAAACGTCCTGTCCGTGTGCATACATTACAATCATGTATAGCTAAATTATTATTTTAACACTCCGCATGTATTACTGTTTTCATGTTTCTGGGTAATTCAGCTTAATTCTGATGTTTCTTCTAATCCTGTTTTTATTTATTTAGAAATTATTGTCTTGTCGGAATTTCTATGTACACTTGTAATTGACAAAAGTTGTCGCTTCTTAAATTGCAACTAGTTATAGATGCTTTATGCAGGTTAGGCACTCGTTAGGTTAGGGCAAAGTACAACTATTTATCATTGAGCACCATAAAAGTTTACATGTTCTTACAAATAATTTGTTATATTATGACCATAGAATTGTCATAAATTCTAAATCTACATTACAATGTAGATTAAACTAATTATTAGTGTTGTAAGTTTGAATCTGCCCTGGCATTTTGGGCAGGCAAATAAGGAATTTTCAAAATGGCGAAATCACGGCATTTTAAAGGTGGGCATTTTGCTCGATTATGCCCACGGACATATTGGACATTTATCAGCAAAGTTTTGCTTTTTTGTACGGATTTAAACCTTATTTTTGATAAAATTATCATATTTTTGAACAATGTAAACAATCTCTACTAATTTTCTTACTGTAGTATTTTATTACCAATTTTTTGGGGAAACATATTCCTGTAAAAATGACCGTTTTCACGTGTTACTAGAGGAAGAACTCCTTTCGCACTAATCTAGAAATAACACTTTAATCAAGATATGAATTGCATTGAATTTGATTTTATTAGATAGAATTGTCAAGTTATAACATCGAACTGAATCAATGATGATTCAGAATCGGATGATGATCAAAACAATTTCAATCCATTCAACTCAAAATCAGGGCCACTTTGTCTAATGTTGTTGCCATTTTTAGGACGAAAAGCCAATTTAAAAAAAACAAAAACACTATGAATGGATGTACCGTGCTTTTTGAAACTGTTAAAGCCGACTCTTTTACTACATCGTACAATATTTTTAGGTTGCAAAATAAATATGTCGAATAATTGTGTAGTCTTTTGGCACTCATGTGAAAGGATTCAGTTGCCAATTCAAGAATTTTAATTCGTTTCAACTCTAAACCAACTCATTTCAATTCAATTCATCATCGTTAAGAATTTAATTGAAAAAACCTGAACGAAATTGAATGGAAAATATTTTTAAAATGAAGTTCTCTGATATCTAGGACGAGTGCAGGAACTTTTGTGTTGCATTGCACTCATGGAGCGAGAGTGCTCACACATTATTTATTAGGACTGCGAGTGAAATATAATTGTTGCAATTATGATATAAATTGAGATTTTTGAATAATATTAGCGTACAATTTGAAATTGGTACTCAATATGACGTCATTCAAGACATCATCATATCAAAAATTTGCTCAATATGCCGAAAATGCCCAATGTACCTTCAATAAATGCCAAAAATGCCCAATATACCTTCAATAAATGCCAAAAATGCCCAATATACCTTCAATAAATGCCCAATATGCCTTCAATAAATGCCGAAAATGCCCAATATGCCTTACATAAATGCCGAAAATGCCCGGCATTATTTTCAAAGTAGAAGAAATCGTTCAGGTCATTTTTCGCACTTTCAAAGTGCTGGGCATCTATCACAAGGCATATTGAAACTTACAACACTAATTGTAATAAATTAATAATGACCAATAATCTTTAAGATACCTTTAAAAAAGATTACCATAAGGGTATGTCTAAAATCCAAGTTTTCACCACAACCCAATTTAGCCACTACAGGGCATCACAGCATGGATATGGATAGGAATAATTGTGTGCAGTTCTGCAGCCGGGTAAAGAAAAATGACATGTGAGTATATACGAGCGATGCAAGTTTAGTGGTGGATGGATCAGATCAGAATAGCAGTATATATAGTAATTTTCACTTGTGAACTTTTGTGAATAATATACACTTGTTGTTTTCCCCCTGATCATGATCATGGAACCAATGAAATGTGTACCAAAGATCCTAAAAAAAATAATGATATATGTTTAGCCGAATTGAAGAGTGATCATTAGAAGGGTAAAAGATAGTAATCAAATATGAGCCTTGATCTGGATCATCTTCCCAATGCTCAAATGGCGGAAAAACTAATGACTATGCAAGTTATGTGTAGGTTAGGTAGCACTGAATCTGGATGCGTAAATTAATATAGAAAAATATTCAGAGTCGAAACCAATAGTACTTGCTTGCAGGTTTCTATTAAATGCGACATAAAATATGTTGCTCAAACTTCCGCAGGATGAAAATTAATCTGGAGGTTCGTAACTTTTCTTGTTTGTTACTCACATCAAAGACGATGTGTAGGCGAATGAGAGATACAGTTACCATGGTAGTATTCCTAATGCCTGATCCAACATGTATTCTCATGAGAGGAGAAAAGAAATGAGGCGATTCATTTGTGATGTTATAAAATCTTTTTGTAATAATTCAGGGTGTATAAAACGTAAGACATTGAAACCTAAACCATTCCTCCCAACTTTTCCAATTAATTCTTAAACAAAAAATTGCAGAAGTTTATGATCTTTGAACTGCGAAAGAGCTTCAGTGTTGTTATACTTGTTATATGTATATGTTTGCGATACCTTTTTCATTGTTCATTACGGAATTGTTTTCTACTACTTTTGTGTGCAGTTGTACTTGAACATCTTCTATGCCTACATGAAACAAATTTCCTACTAAATACTAATGAGTTTATTACAATCGACTCAGCTGACGCCCGTACAAGTACCAAATAACTCAAAACCTCATTTTGCGAAAGTTTTGCATCCTCGAATTAAATTCATTGAATCATCAAAGATTTAGCATTGGTATGCACATAAGGAATAGTCTTTGGATTTCGATCTTACCGCTCCAAGTTGGTTACCTGTGTTTGTTCTTGTTTGTTTCGAAGATGAAACTTTAGATGTGCAGCATTTTACTTTCTTATTCTTAGTAATTTGTAATACTATATATAAAATTTTTGGACTTCAATATTCTTTTTAGCAATATCCTTAAAATACATAAGTACTACCCATAAATAAATTTGAACGACAAAGAAACTTTGATTTTAGGAAATTGGAGGTCTAGTTTCCAAACTCAATTAATAACGAAATAATTAATTCTTGCTGATCAAATACAATATTAGATCATTTCATTGCCCGATCGAAATAAGATAAAATCAAAATAATAACAAGACCTAATTGTTCTGTGGCACCCTCTTTCTGTCGTATCCCCGATCGATATTAACTACCTTGTGTACGTTCAAATGTAATAAACGATAATGATGTTTTACAATAAATTGTAAATTCTTGTACGTGTAAAAGCGGGAGATAAGTTAAACATGGAGCATAAACCTTTAAATTTAGAATGAATACATTTTTTCAACTGAAAACCTCCTTGGAAATCATCCTGTATTCAGTATTTCATCATGAACACAACACAAAAATTATACACTATTGCCACCCCATCTAGTTTGTTGTTAGGAAATTGTATGACCAGCATTGCCGGCAAATGAAACTTTTGGTTTTCTCAGTTTTCGGGTTTAGATTTTTAGTAATATTCTTTTCCAGTAATTTATTTTTGTCTCTTATACGGAGAGTTCACTGTTGTGTCAATCACCAGCTGACTGTTGACAATTCTAACTTGATCGAATGGGGAAGAAAGAAGGAGATGAAAATTTGTTGTTAGACAGGTCAGTCCTTACTTACTTTTTTGCCAAAAATAATGTTAATTGTGTTGAATGATTTTGGTTGGTAGGGCATAACGATGTACATGTTTAATTTATTAGTGCGTTACCATGATTTTCAACCTCAGCAATCACTGATGCTCTACCACTGGGGAGGGGGGGGGGTCGATCCTAATAATACTCACCTGCACAACGGATGATGGACAAAACATTTTTTAGTTCATCTATATATCGATGTCCTTTATTACATTACTTGTAGTCGTGGTTCATACTGGTAGTGTTCTCATAAGGACTACGAGTGTTACAGTAGGTTAGGTAGTCTATTACAGACACAATGAATATGAATGTTTCCAAATTTAAAGCGAAAGATAGATCTTTCATAGATTTTCATAACACATTAGTTAAGCAATGCGATCAAGAATAAAATACGGACTAATAAAGATTCAACCTTCTTTACTCATTACTCGCCTAATGATGGCGTTGGTTTTTCCATAATTAACTAATGTATTCTTTTAATTAATAACGCAGATCGGTTAATTAAATTCCTGCTCGTGCATGTTTAAATGGTTTGAGACATCCTACAAATTTTACATTTTGACCATTCTTTGTGGTTATTTTTAGCAAGTATTGGTTACCTGAGTTCATTCTGTTCTATTAACATGTGATAACTATTTACTATTTCAACTATTTAATATGTCACTATTTTTACTATTACAAGTTTATTTAATATGAAAAACACTGCCGCGTTTCCTGGAATGACAAAAGTTGAGAAAACATTATGTTTACAACTAAAAAAGTGTATCAAACATGTTTGAAAATCAATGGAATACGTGGTTACTCGTTGGAAAGATGCGTAATTTTTATTTTTGCCAAGCTTTCATTTACATGCTGTAAACATCTTCAGGGCTAAGAAACGAATGAAAAAAGTGTAGATTTTGTAATTTTTACAACAGTTATTTTTAACTTTGCTTAACTTATTACTTTTATTTATTACGACATTGTTTGAATAATAAAATTATAATGTTGTTTAAACTCGTTCTTGTTTATTAGATATGTACCTCAACCTTTTTAGAAGCGTATGGGGCACGGTGATACCATGTATGTACATAGTATTTGTTCGAACCATATCCCCCCCGGCTAAAATTCCAAGGGTCCAAACTCTGGACAAATATGGAATTCTGGATATCTTTAGGATCCGGCTGTCTATACTTGACTATTGTAAAACCCAGGACATATTAAAGATAGCCGGATTCAATTAGTATACATATACTCCGGTTATCTTTGATATACCAGGATGTAATTCGAATAAATACTTCTAGAATTATGTATAGTATCTAATAGTAGTACAGTACTGTAATAAGACGTCCGATCGAATCGATGCATATTTGATTTGCCCTTTAGTTCAAACGCTGTAAAATGGGTTAAATGCTAAATTGTTGTTAAGATTAAATCTGTAATAAATAAATACTTGTATCTATTTTTTCATTCTCATTCACGTAACCATTTTAAATTATAAATTAACTAAATACTTGTAGTTTTTTCAATAATTTCAGTAATTTTAGTTTTCAACAATTTCAATATGCCTGTTCCTTTGCTCCGCGTGCCATCTACACCAACCTTTCAGGTCCCTTCACATGGAGTTCAATGTAACCACTTTTAATTAAATGAAATTAAAGCGTGTTGTAGTTTGTAGCGCATGTACTACCAACTTGCGTCCATTTTCCAAGCATTTGATTGTAAGTATACATTTCACACTCACAGCACATATTATTGGTCCCAACCGTCCTTTGTCCCACATGGTTGACTCGTCCGTGCCGGCGTGGATTCTGTCCATCCATACGTTAAACAAGCATTTAAAATTAAAAAGTATATTTTTATTTCTTCCAGTTTTGTCTTATTTGAGCGATTCACATAGTACTATTAAAAGAACATCAATTTCTCAACCCGTATACATACAATAAATGGTAAACTTACGATCAGTTCATGTATTCGATCACTTTGGGGAAACATTAGAACGTAAAGTATATGATTGGTAGACGGAGACAATAATGTCAGCTTAGTTCAGCATTATAAAAGGAAATATTATTTGTTTTAATTACTTAGAGAAAAATTAAAAGGGACGCTGAAAAAAACCACTCCATTACTAAATTAAGAATGTTAATTTAAAGACAATAATTATTCTTACAATACAGTTATTATTTTATTATTAATTTACCTAACCATAGTTAGTTGCGTTTTCCAGAGTTAACCGTCCAGAGGTGTTGATTTGACTGAAGATATACGCTCCCCACCTATTGGCGTACGAGCTTATTCCGTTGTAATCTCCAAAAAGGTTTAGCTTATCCCAAATCGTTTAGTTGATAAGCTTCGCCAGAAGATGGCAGCGCTCAAAGTCTAGACCAAAGGACAACTTGCTTAACTTCCACACACAGGTATACTATCAATTATTTACTCTCCTACAATCAGTGTATGCATCCACAAGGTAGTAAAGCCTCGTTGTTTTTGCCTCTCATGAGCGTTTTGTATCTCGTCAAGTAATTAAAGTGAATGAGATTCCCGCATCTTATTGTTCAAGGTAGATAAACCATCCTCTGCTACATTTCCTCGTATACATCTGCGGCGCTGAGTCACACGGGAAACGTGTAAAGGTGTATGCTTGTACATACTACTTGTACACTTGATGACACTATGTAATTATATGTTAACATTGTTAGGAAAAGTCTTTCATTGGAATATTTACTGACATGTAGCTCCTCCGTTGCACGAGCAGTTTTAGTAATTTTTTGGTGTATTACTACCGTCGTGCTAACCAAGAAGCGAGAGACGATGGAAGGAGATATGCTATACCGTCAACCATCAGGGAGTGAAAAATACAACAATGTACACAGCTCATCATTCACGCTATTACTAATGCTAATTGTTAGTTTGCTTCCCGCAGTTATCATAGCGCTACGATTGTGTAACCAAGTAACGCGTCAATAATTTTTACAAATAAAAGGACTGACTTAATTTGAAGCTTTAATAACAATATTAAGCCCATAGGTATTTAATGCCTTTCCGTTCACTCGTGGCCCCAAAAGTTGAAGCTTGAACCGAAAAGGCTGGAATCTCAAGCTGTTCTGTCCTCCGCGTGTACTTCCTTCGCTATAATAAGTATTCCATACAGAATACAGATACAAGATTATGTACGGCGGAACGAACGGTTTTAAAAAACGTTTATTTTATGCGTATACGCTTATTACAGTACATAGAGGATTTCCCCGGTTTACGCTTAATGCTGGGGCTCTGCATAGAAACAAGATAGGGAAGAAATAAAGGGAACGATCAATAATCTAGCATAGAGGTCACTACAGGCAGGGTCGTCAACGAATGCAGCTTCGGGTCTCTTCTCCATACAAGTTACACGATTAGAGCAAGTAACATAGCCCACAGTATAAGTAACTAAATAGAATCAGAGAAGTGGCAGAAGGATACGGTGAGCTAGCCATATAAATTTTGTTGTAGAAAAAACACTATATAGTTCCACTCATGGCAATGGCAGTCCACAATGAGATTTCAGGAGGAGGAGCAGATCTTGAGAGCAAAGGAGAATTTAAGCACAAAAAACTGACAGAGTGGGCCTCCACAGAATGAGGAGCTTCATCGGGGCACTATAAGGGGGCTCATGAACTTCATTCATGATGACTGAGTATTTTCAACTATGTATATCTACATACTTTTTACGTGTAAGTATACACGTCTCGCACCACTCCGAGACTCCAAACAAACTACACATTCTTGTTTGCATGAAAACTACGCGCAGAAATATACTTGTAATACCGTATTAGTTCCAAGGAGTCAGGCAGCACCCAAACCAAACCAAAAGCAAAAGCCCAAAACCTTTACTTCATACCTTCAAGTGCATTGTGTTCAAATTTCAAGAAATATGTCATGCTATGAAGGATTTACAGAGATCATATTGTTGCTGTAAAGTTCATAACGCGTTTGTCCATGCTTTTAAGTACTGATGACAACAGAATAAGGTTCGGATGGTTTAGAATTTAAAACATGCCAGCTACTAATACTACTACTATACCCGAAGATATCGCTACATTTTAATAGAAGAGTGATCTGTTGAAATTCTGTTTGCAGTTTACATTGTTCGTTTCTGCTGAAACATGCCTTGTTTTCCGTAGTTTTGCTGTATGCATCCGGAATGAGCTTTGGTGACTTTGTCAGACTGTTTAAGACTAGAAGCTCATTCTGTATTTGCTGACGATTGCCCTTCACGTAATAGTGCTTACAGCCAAGCATCCGATTCCGGTGCGTGCATACACTACTATAACTTACCCGTCGGGGTATAAGATGTCTGGATTAATAGCATTGACAATGTATGTTCCTTGAGTACATGACAATATGTGTAAATCAGTGAAATTAACTGATTTATTATTACATTTCTTTACTACAGTTACTTGTAAAAGGCTATTTTTTGTATGCATGCATCTATACATTATAACCTTTTGGAATATAAAAGATATACGACGGTGGTTCTCGTATATAGTATGAGCTGTGCAACTACCTAAATGAACTAAATACTTACAATATTGTGGACGGATGGGTACATGTACAACATGCATGACCGAGTGTTATCTCTCTGGAGGAAAATATTCTAAAATATACTTCAAGGGAAGACTTCCTTTTGTGATGACTTTTAGTGCTCACGTATACTGCATATATACTCGTACAGGATGAGCCCAGAAGCTCAGGGTTTAAGTTCATATGACACTTCATTGTTACTTCAGGGATAGAGTACACGCGCAGCGTCTCCCTTGGTGCATTGTAGACTTGTAGAGTATTTAGAATCAAAATCACCGAAAGCATTTACTTCTATCTTGCTCATATTCACGTTTTTCTGTCATACTTGTGTATAACGTACAGGGAGTGTACATAATAGTGATGTACTGTATACAATAAATATTCGACCTATAAGAGTTGAAACCAAGTACCAATATTAATGTGACTTTGCTTGCATTGTATGGTTGAACTTAACAGAAAACTGAATCATGAGTTTCAAAGAATGTAATAAGCGTGAATCTGTACTAAACATATATATGTATAGATACAATCGAGAAAGCAAAAGCAAAGCAGGCATAGTACTGTTAACATAGATAGAAGAGGTAAAGGTATTTAAGCATCCACTGTAGTATAGTATAGTATAATGTAATCCATGCACCATGCATCAACATCAACCATACACCAAAACTAAATACTATTAAACGAAAAGCAGAGTTTGTTGTGGATGATGTAGTACAAGTATAATGTTCTTGTGGAGTAGTACCTTCTACTAGTTAGTTACTATAGTGGTCTGGTAAGTTGTATCATGACGTATTGTACATACCTACTTACATGCACCATACGATAAAGATACTAAATTCACACACCACACACACACACACACACACATAACAGCTAAGCTAAGCTAAAGCTAAAGGTTCTCATTTTATTTTCCATATCCATTTCCAGTTACCATATTTCCTATATATGTATTAACACTGTAGTAGTAAGTTGTAGCATATAACGTATATAGGTATACCCTTATAAGCTATAAGTTTTATAGTATTTTCGATTTATATGCTCGACTCCGGCTCGAAGGAAGCATTATGCATACTGCATTGGAAGAGATAGGGAAGAGTGGTAGTATGTACATGGATGAGAGCAGCCTCCGTGGTTCCCTGTTCCCTCTTTATTTCTGCTGTGTGTGTGTGTGTGTGTGGAGCTCTTTTTGGACTTGGACTGACGACGAACTAAAGTAATAAGTATTTCACTTGGTATATGGCGTTCGAATGGGAAACAGTGCATAGGTTTCACTCCCATTGTGACCGCGAGGACGACGTACGTACGTCTATAGTAGCATTGGTTTTGGTACAATACAACTTTTGACTACTATACTTATACTCTATACACACTACCAAAGTAAGTATTTACACACTGTAGTAAAATATAATCTTACCTGTACACAAGTTCTACCTGTCGTTTACAACAAAGCTAAAAAGTATTTCTCGCTTGTTGGTTGTCGCGGATATAATGTTCACTATCACTATAATATACATAGAGGATAAGCAGTGAGTGAGTATTGAACGTAAAAATTCTCGTTCGTTCGTATAATATTTTGTTGGTGTTTGAGCGCATTGTGCATTGAATTATTATCTTGCTTTTGGTGTATCGTCTAGTACTATACACACTTGCATTTACTACTTTACTATTACTACTACAGTACACACAGTAAAGCAAAATCAGCTCTCAACGTATACCTGCTACAAGTTTACAACTCGGTTGAGAGAGAGAGAGAGAGGGAGAGACCAGACGACCACTATAATGAGTATAGTGTATAGTCTCATAGGTATACACTGAGATCAATTCCATTATACAAAATAAAGTAAATAGTTATATAGGCACCACCATCAAAATACAGGTAAGTGAAGCATATAATAATTGTAATATAATGTAAGTCAGGTGAGTGTGTTCTCTCATATAGGGACGGCTCATGCACTGGCACTTTTCGTCTTCAGTTTCTCCTGGACTGGTCGTAATATTTGTACTATACACAAGCATGGCATAGAAACAACCTATAGGATTGGAATTTGGATTTTCGTGGGAATAGTTAGTGCAGTTGTATTATGTTGACGAGAGTAGTATGGGACAGACATTATATATAGTGGAGGCAGTAAAATACTTATCTTTTGCTTTGGAAATACAAATTCCAGAAGTTCTACTCTCATTTATCAGTCTATAAATACAAGGAGTGCAGTGCAGAACTAAAAGTGAAATCTATCCATTAAAGTATCTTCGTACTGAAAAATTACTCATACATTAGGAAAGACTGTGTGTTCCACAACGTAAGGAATTACTGAATTATTGTGTATGTATGTATATTTACATAGATTCTCGGGCATTCTTCAGAGAGAACCTTGCATAATATGTATTGCTGTTATGCAAGGTATTTCTGTTTACCTTGTTTATTAAATATTTGAAATATCCCGACGTTCAGTTATCAATTGTCTAAATACCTTTAAAACTTATGTGCAATAACTATTGGTGCAAAGTGCAAAAACTCTGTAACTGGCCCGTTCAAGGGGAAATTCGGTTAACTATGATTTTAGTTTCCTTTTCGAATCGAACTTTTGGAGCATTCCCAAAATAATTTCGTGTATGAGTGTAATTTTTTTGGTCAATTTGATTTTCTCTTTTGCTGTGGTCTCACTCTTGTAAACATTAGTTATTTTATTGGTATTCGGCAGTGACTTGCTAAGGTTTGAGAAAAGTGGTAATAAATGTTTACACAAAATTAATTTACTCGTAAGTTTTTTGATCCAAATACAAAAGTATATACTTGTGTGTATATATGGCAAATAGTCTATATTATGACTAGATTAGTCTATCTATATTATGAATACGTTCAGTTTCAAGATTTTATTCATCATTTGGCTTTGCAGAAGGTCAAACTGAATTTGTAAGCCTTCGTCAAGTGTCCCAAAATCATTTGGGTGCAGTTATTGCTGGTTTTTTTGTGAATTGTGACTCATGTCATGTCAGGTGATCAGGTGCTTTAGTTGTGCATAGGATTTACATACAGATATTGAAACTTTTTGGACTCATTTGCCGTGATGTTCATAATCTTGCGTTAAAATTGATAGTTAAAGTCTTACAAATATTTTTAACGATTGTTGCAGTTCACGTGTGATTAGCAGCAGCTTCAATATTCAAGGTTTAGCGAATACTTGCCCGCATTTACTATTCAGTTCTTCAGTTGACACTTTACCTTGCTCTGACATAGTTAATACTTGTAGTAGATACTGTATAAAATATTCTTTCTCGTGTGTAACACTTTTTAGGATAGGAGAAAAATTCTGAGTATTACTACGAGACCTAGTCACAAGTATACGGATAGACGCGCATGTTATTCTCGTTCTTGAAAAGACAGTCTGTCTAGAGTGTAGTCCGTATGAGGACAGGTACTGTCATCAGTAATACTGGGTAAGTGAATGGATACTGGGTAAATGGATTTTATACAGAGAGGATTTTTAGTGATAGTAGATATTATACGTATAAGCCTTGTCGATCAGAGGTTTGGTTGATTTGATGTAGAGGATGCAGTTTGTTAATCGAGGATAATTTTCCCTTAATAATTAATAATGCGGGCAAAGTTTGTAATATTGTCGTCAGATGCACAGTTAATATAATGAAGAATTATTATTGATCATGCTTAAGGTTAATTATGCTTTACCGGGTTGTTATTAGCATTTACGTGATTCAGATCTAAGCTTGACATTTAGGATTACTCATACCTATACGTATATACCTATAGTAGACCTAGTTTAAACGTCATGGACGTCATAGAGTATTATTTCACAGCTCAAAATCCTTACGAATTTTTTGTTTTTTTCAGTTCTGTAGATTACTGCACAACTTCCTGATTGTTTGTGGGACTCAAGATAAAAGACTTGTGCTCAGGGCTTTCCGTCTGCGAACTGGGAATTGAATGTGTCTTGTTTCGCCCTGGTTACTGGTTACACCGCTGTACATTCATATACTTTACTTACGTCTCTTCAAGATCGTCGGATAGGTCCATCAAAGTCATCATGATTAAAGAACGACAAGAAGAGCAGCATGGATTGGATCGATCCCTTTCCTTGTTGGTCGTGTCCTAGTCCTTATCCTCAGGGTCGGAAGGGTAAGAGATGATTTTCTTGTTCCAGTCTAGGCACTGAAAGTATACTGTTGCTGAAAGTATTTTAAATTTCTTTAAATTCTACCTTGCATCACAGTGATCGGTTGTTTCTATGTATAAGAATACAATACGTACATACATACATATTCTAGTATTTACCACGTAATTGGTACATTTTAATTTGTTACATAAAGTTCATACGCTTATTCATACATGCACGGAAAAGTAAATACGTGTGTTTGAAGTAAAGCTTTTGGCTAAGCCTTACATCTGTAGGTGGTTTAAGTAGAGAAAAACATGTCTCGTACAGCATAAGCGCGCGCAACAATTTTCATTTATGCATTATTCCATCATTGAGAAGTGTAAAAGCGGGCTTATTTTATAGTTTCTCAACATCTACCTTCATGTACATATGGTGGTGTGTAGTGTGTAAGCTTTTTGATGGTTCCAGTACCGTATCCAGGGTATGGTGTGCGGGTGTGTGATTGTAGGACACTTTTAGGAGAAAGACAAGCAATACTGAAAGTCAATCGATTTTTCCGCCGTAAGTGTATTGTAGTGTCTGTATTACTCTATAGTTCATTGCTAATTTGAGACGAGTAACTCAATTCCTTGGTAATAATAATCATAAATGAAAATAATATCGAGTTTTGTTATTTCTACGTTACGTTTTGATTAAAATCATTTAACCGACTATAACACCTGCTTGTACGTGCAATTGAAATGGTAGGAAATCACTCATGAGTGAACTGACTTGTGCGTATTTGTAGCGCTGCATCTTCAACTTACGTTTACTTGGGCTTATATAGATGTGATGAAACGTGTATCCAGCAGTCACCGCACTGTAGACCTGTAGAGTGTAAAATCTTTACTGTGAATAAAATGCAAAATATAACTAAACATACTACACTTAACAGTAACAGAAGGAGTGGCAGTTTTGATAATCACAAAATGAAATATGAAATAGTTGAACAGAGACCAAAGAGAGGTGTAACAACTGGCTTACTTCCGCTGAAACCGCTTTTTCGATGTCTATTTTTTCATTTGCCTCCTACTCCTACCTTAGAGTGTACAATGTTCCTTGCTCAATTTTACAAACAAGTACAGAGATATATATGTATATATACCGAGCCAAACATTAGTTAGGATTTCACGAGTAGTGGCTGCTTGGTCTGTGATGGAGTTGTAGAATGTACATTAAGACTCCGTGGATGGTCATGTTAGCTCTGAAATGAAACATTAAAATGTAATGGGATCGTATGTATTTTTTGTTTTTCTTTTCTCAATCAATTTTTAGCTTCCTTGGCTATTAAATGCGTTGCTACATAGTATATAGTAATAGGCAACGTTGCTAGGTATAAAAGATTATAGACAAAAATATGAGAAAATTGTATATTCAAATTGAGTCATTTTAATTTTTAATCATTAAATACGTTAGGTATTAATTTGTAAGCGTATAGACATAGATAGTCGTTTTGGCTACTTCCATTTGGAAGCAGTGTCATTGAGTCTCTCTCTCTCTCTCCCTATAATAAATGGAACTTGCTTTGAGAGTAATCTTTGTAATTGTAGCTGTACATATGTATGTACCTTATGTTGATTGTGGTTGTCACCAACCAGAGAGCTAAACACAAATTCATTTAATCAATGAAGTGTTATTATTATGACGTTTTTCCTTGATAGTG
This sequence comes from Lipothrix lubbocki, assembly GCA_034696945.1. Taxonomy (NCBI): domain Eukaryota; kingdom Metazoa; phylum Arthropoda; class Collembola; order Symphypleona; family Sminthuridae; genus Lipothrix; species Lipothrix lubbocki. The sequence goes on from JAQGAK010000119.1 coordinate 96,522, forward strand.
GATGGTCAGTGAATAAAAGTAGGTTTTTAGTTAGCTTAGCCGTCGCTGAGAACTTTTACTTGTTGGCTGACCCTGAAGTGAATAATTAAGCGTAAGCTTTTCGGAAGCTTGTGATTTTCATATATCGTTATATTGAATAACTTACTATATTGAACACTATTTTTATATAATAATATGGCTTCCCTTGGATTGACTATCAACTACACGAACGCTTGTTACACCTTAAAAACTCGCGTAAAATATGATGGATCCTTTATACTTTAACTATCAACCCGTTGACCATTGGTATCTAGGAAAAAGATCTATTTGTGTTAACAAACTCGGAAATAAGGGGATGTTTCTACCCCGAAAAAGTTTATAATAATTAAATGTACTTCATATTACATGTTTTTATTTTCGTATATTTATCATTGCTTTTATCGTGGTAATAGCTGCTGTGGTTATATCGAATGGCGCATATCAACATGGACTGAAATAAATATCTGTATTAGGTCCTTTACATGATCTTACATTATATACGCACATTTTCCTCTACTTCAAAGCTGGGATAATTTTTGTGGTACAGACGAGCTATAATGTGCTGCAGATTGCAGATAATGTCTAGTAATTTTTGAATTGTTGAACGTCCAGAGGGATTTAAAAATACTAGTTAGTCCAAATTATGTTTCATATTCGCTAGAAAGTAGTATAAACTGGAAAGTAGAGTATAAGTTAGGTAGTTCATTTATTAATATGCGTGGTTTTGCCATTCATTTTGTGTCATCGGACCTGCGTCTCCAAAACACCCCTGACAATTGCTTTAGAGGAAAAGGAAACGGACAGGTTCAGGTTAAATAACCCGTACATAATGAGAATATATCATGACAGCTCTCGTTTCGCTAATGCTATCTCCGCCTATGTATTGTAGTCGCAGAAAAAACAGGAGATGTTTGGTTATTTATGCCACAATTCGAGCTGGCCGAATAGATTACCCAACGAGTTAAAAATGCTCTTGTTTCATGTTGCCAACCTCAGTGTCATATTTACTCCGTTGATGGACATTTATTTCCCCATTTTCCATCAACAGAGTTTTAAGGCCTGGAAAGCACAAATGCATGTGTATACTAACAAGAACGAACTTAGGGTATGTATTCTGCCCAGATATCTTAAGCGCTGTGTTGTTATCCTTGGTGTCATAGCCTTGCCTCATACATGTAATAATTATTAATTACAGTTATTTTCATTAAATTATTTAAGTACTGGCGGAGAAAAGTATTTCAAGTACTGATCCAGAAATATCACTATAAATGAAATGTGAAAATTATCCTGTATCTTATTAAAGTAGATATTTAAAGTATAAAATTTTAGTACGCGTTTTCAAATTATTCGTTTAATTTAGAAGAATAATGTCCGCGACCTAAGTTTAAAATTTTAAAAGTAATAATAATTGTTCATCGAAACCACGAGATCTCAAACGAAATGATACTTTAAAAAAAATTATGCAGTGCGGAGTTTTAACAAAGTATCAAAACAGGATAACAAATATAGTAGTACTAAAATTCTTTTTATACTATGTTGCAGAGTTCAGTCCGTTCGAGTATTTTCACAAATGCGAAAAATATATTTGTACTTATATCATGAGCTCACTGTACTCTCTTGAATTTAACAACGCTCCTCTGTCAATTAAATTCGCTGAAATTTAAAATGCGTTCACATGTAAATCGCAGGATGCCAAATCTAATAAAACTAATGCGGATGAATAGGCATGTACATAATAGTATAACGCTACTCTATTCATGCCACAAACTATTTTCTACATTTTACCACGTGTGTGTGTGCATAAGGTATTTCATATATCACATATAATTATAGGTGGCTACATACGTATGGTTGTTTAATCTCACTTGTTAAGGACTACACGCGGCTATGGTTATCATTTAATTTTGCATGTCTGCTGTAGACAGGACAGGACACACAGGATAGACCAATCCAATGCAGATTATTTTAAGTAATACAACTAGTACTTACCTCTGACTAAAGGTGTTTTTGCCGTTGTTAGTAGATACACCTAGACATTTTTAATTCTTGGAACGTGGAAACGAGAAATACGATGCTAAAAAGTAGATTGAAATGTAAAAGTAGAGTGTAAAAGACTTACAATGTTAAAATTTTATTGCTTCGGTAGTTATGGAGCTATAAATGGTTAATGTGGTTGATAGCAACGATAAAAAAAACTTACAATACCGGCTCTCGGCTGTGTTGAGATATATATTACATATCTACTTGAGGGTCATTACCATGTTTTAATGATGAATTTGATTATTTTTGTTTTTATGATGATATTTGCTGATAAGGTGTTAAAGATGAAGTCCATCAGCGGATGTAGATGAGAACTAACTGAGAAAAAGTTGAACGGGTAAAACCCCCCAAATTGTTGTCCTGGGCAATAAATATGAGTTTAGGCACATATAAATTTACTAAAAACGCGTACCTATGTAAGATATGTGATCCTATCTTGATGCAGCACAAGCACATATGCATACAAGCTATTTGGTTCATTTGGCTTGAAATGCTAGAGTATAGTACAACTTTTCCGAAACGTACGTATAGTTGACATTTTAATGTTGTCGTTGTTGTCTTTTATGGACGATAGTAAGTAATTCAAAAGGAATATAATACCAATAATTAAAATCATTGTTCTATTTTAAATATTGTGGAGACAGGGATGATACTTTCTTTGTCTGTATTATTGACAATCCTTAAATAGAATACTTTCAAGTTTATTTGAAAAAAAGTTGTTACGAACTTGCGAAGATACTTAGCAGTTTCACATGTACTGAGGCGACAAAAATCGTGAAAAGAGTCTAAAGAGACCGATTGAAAGCTCCTTAATTTTAAATTAAATTGAGGATAATCATAGCAACAGACGAAAAGGAACTGATTTTGGCTTACATTTAATCCATTGAAATTTATTAACCATTTATTATTAAACCATTTTGATTTATTTGGTCTCATTCGTAATAATTCGCGATTGAGGTAATTAATAAAAAATAGACATACCTATAAGGTGTATCGCGATATTCGCCAATCCTTCCTGATTCCAATCCTGATCTTCTGATCATGTTCACCTTAAGAGCAAGATTAAGTATTTGGCATTTGTATCTTAATTTTGTTGTTGTTGTATTGCTTGTTCTGTGTCGGTGTTTTTATTATACATTATACCACACAATCGATATACGAACTGGAGCATGTTCATGTATGGGTGAGACTTATTTACTATACGATTTACGGCACTTTGTTTGTGTCTAATGGGAAATAGTATATGTGCACAAGCTAAATAATTAATTGATGCATTTGAGCGGGTAGAATATCGTATTGATCAATATTCTGCTCTTGAAGTTTTTGAAATGAAAATGTGCGTTTTCACTCATTCATCATCGACTTAAATTTTGAGCACAGAGGTCTTTGTGCCTGTGTACATCTGATGAAAGAGCTTCTTTATTTCATCATGAATCATGATTCCCATCCATTTAGTTTTTGTTTGTTTTATGATTCTCGAGTTATTACGTGGTCCTTTGTTGTGTTCAGTGAGAGAATTAGGTTCCGGCGGAGTCGTGTTTGTGCATTTTCCGTGTTAGGCTACGTTGAAATATATAGCAAATTATGATTGTTTAACTTTAGACAAATGTTTTTGTCTCATGTGTACATAAGATGGTGCGTAAACGTAGGGAAATAAGTATGTACCCAACCCCCAAAAGTAAACTATTATCCACTTTTCACTTTGGACACGCCGTATATGTGCATATTATTGTGCTGCTAATAGGAATCGAGTTTGAATTGCATGGAAGGAAAGACTTATATACAGTCCGAGTGGTGCTGATTATTTTCTAATGCCCATGTCAGGTTCTTCTTCTTCTATACTTTGAAAAGTGTACTTTACCAGTAAATCATGTTTCTTAATAGTTCCAGGTGTTTTTACAAATTAAAATGTACTGCCAATGCATTGTTAGCCTGCACTCACTAGATTACGAACCAAGTCATGAAATTTTGAAGTAATAAATTATGAATCTTACAATTGTTTCATTTTTTTGCTATGTCGTGGCTTTTACCAATTCAGCCGGACATGGACTCGTCTGGAGAATTAGGGTCGTTAAATGTGATATCTATGCTAATTACTGAATTCCTAATAAGTCCATATAAGTCCTTGTTTGAATTTCCGTAAATAGGAGCATCCGTACAATCGAACTTCAGCTATTTAAGTAGAGATAGGATTCAGTAATAATTCATAAATTTAATCTTTAATGTAAAGTATGGACCTATATGTACACAATCCGAAATCCAAAAGGTTTTCATTTGATCTTCTGTATAAGAGCATCTATAGTATTTGTATATCTTCTCTGTGTACAGTTTCTGTGCAGCTGGAGTTTGCGAAAAGATGTGTTTAGTAAAAATCTAATCGAATCGATCATGAAGTCCTCGTCGCATATCCCTGAGAAATAAATATTTGAAGCAGTGAATGTTCTCGTATGAATATGAATCTTATTAACAGATTTGGAATGAAGTGTCTCGTAGCTTACGGTTTAAGTAGTAGGCATGAACTTTACCTCCTAACAACAGTGACAGCGTAATATTATTACCTGGCTATACATTAAAATCTGAAGTCAGAAGTTGTGCATGTATACCCTCATTCAAGTCTAGGTAAGATATGTATCCGCACTGTGATTGTGCAGTATCTGATTTACAGAACGAAGTGAAGTTCGAGTACGCATATGTATGTACGTACGTAATAAAAAACGACAAAAAGAAGTGTGTATGACGTGAGTTATGTCTATTCTTCGACTGGTTGTTCTGAGCACAATTTATAAAGATGCATACTGACATCAGTTTTTTTTACCCATGGAGTTTTGTATACACACATATATGAAAATGATGTATTTTTCAGAAAGAAATTTATTGAGTTCTAATAGTATTCGGGCGTATAGAATTTCCATACTCCACAACTCCAACTCCATGGGCTGCAGGTGTTTTTATGTTACAGTCCAATGCAAACCGTGAGATTTAATGTTTTATGCTGTATGCCTGTTATTTAAGTGAGTGAGTGCACTGCAGTACGTCTATCAAGAGATTACTACACACACACACAGGATTTGTACATATGTGTGTGTGAGAGAAGAGGACACGGACGTATAATACTTTGAGGTACCACACATTAGATCGAAAGTAAAATGTTGAGGCTTTGCTGTAATGACTTGTAATGGTGAGCACTTCGGCGGAATATGACTCAAGTTGATAGTTATAAGGTGCTATGTTATTAAGGAAATAAGGTTGCATACAAATATTTATGCATTGGATAATTTGAGTGTGTATAGCTACATTACTCATACTCACACTGTAATGTTTGTATACTTGGTATAAGAGTCAAGTATTCATGAAAGACAAAGAAGATTAAGATTAAAGTTAAGAGGTACCTCGTATCACTCTATGTTAAATTTATTCTTTTCGTTTTGAACTTTTCGAGCTGGTTGGCATAGTTTAGCGTTCATGGAATTGCTTAAAGTTCGAGAGTACGTTTTTATAGCAGAAAAATATGTTTTGGAACTCGTACATTATACTCGAGCGTTAGTGTGTGTAGACCGTGCTTCAAGGTATGCACAGCCTACCGTAGCTTGCAGGACTTGTGTTCTGAGACATTACGGACTATGAATCATCATTGACGCTAATGCTGAAAGGAGGTGATGAAGAAATGGTTAGAGCAAGTGAGTAAGAATATTTCTACGTGTTTGACTTTACTCATTCTTATTATATTGCTGGTGGACGATTTTTTTATACATCAAGTGGAAATGTAGCATCAGTTGTAGTTCAGAGAAATCGATGGGAGAAAAGGGCGAATTCAACTTAAGTCATCCATCAGGATATTCTGACTCGATATTGCACACATATGTATTATTGTATGAGCTGAATGGGACTAGATAATCCATGCGTTTCAAATTATGATGATTTTGGTGGCCTCATAAATGTAATCATTACATTTATTTACTTACTCTTTCTCCTGCTACACTCGCATCAAACCCGATTCCATATATAATTATCTCAACTGGAAGATCAGTTTGCAATTGTTTCTCTGTGATGTTGTAGATTTTGAAAGTGTAATTATTTGTATACACAGCCTCTTTTACAATATATAGGATCTTATACAACATCAGATAAGGCGCGAATGTGGGCATTTGTGAGATTTGGGGAATGTAGCTAACGAGTTAGTTTGGGCTTGTAGACTTTGTGACTATGTGACTCCATTCACCACTTCCTGGAAGAAAGGGCCCAAATCAGTCGTGTGGACTGTAGCGATTAAGATTATGTGTCATGACAACTCTGCAATATTGAATTTAGACTTTACGTCATTTTCAACGCTGATTCTGGACTTTTAAGCTCGGTTTTGCAGCAATTCTATTCTCATTATAATCGAAGAACCATGTGAACGACATATGTGATTCGTTTGTATAGAATCATTTTATTTAATTTTAAGAACGCTTGGAATTGGTTGCTACTTTTACTAGATTGATTACCAGTTTATATCTTTTGGACCACGATTTGTAGAGGGTAAATTGATCAGTAAAAGTTTGTCTACATTACTTATCAAATTCGACTTCCATGTATTCAGGGTTTCCGTCGGTTTAACCTATGTATGTACAGACATAAATTAATGTTAAAATTGTATTCTATTCGAATTTCTGTAAATACTGGGATGCAAGTGTCATCGTAATGATGCTCTATCGCGGAGTAACATTTATTAGTGTGTAGATACTTTCAAATAATGTATACTTGCTTGTGCCTTTATGGAATATCTACATTTTGATTATATTGTCGGTACATTATTTATATGTACGGATAATGAATATTGTAGCAATTGTCCGTAATAACTTGTCCGCCGAATGTGTAATGAGATAACAACTAATCAAAATTATGCTTATTTTATTGATTTCAGACTAGCCCCCCAGCACCTGAAATAGTTCAAGGTCAATTGTGGACAGCAGTACAAAACGTTTGAAAATTAAAAATGAGCCAGTGCCAGTACTTGTACACCAATAAAAATCATTAAATGGTGGTTGTTCTCGTGGGTTGGACGAAAAATTATTATGCCAAAAACTTTTTTTGCCAGTTTCAGTGACAATTTCTTGTCATTACATTGACCGTCCAACCCAGCCTGTATTGTTACTCTCATGGGACGTGGTCGAAAAGCCACTGAATCAGCTAACAATGGTAAATTTCTTTTTGACCTATGTATCTGTCTCTGTATGTTAACTAGCTTTGTTTCCCTTATACTGGTAGTTTTACCCTTTGCAGTTGTAATAATTAGCAAATGTATTAGTTGTACAATTTATTGTTCATTTGTTCCGCATTGGCAATGGATTGATGCATACTTGTCTTTAAAAGGATTTACTTACATTGTCTGTCTTGATCTTAAACTACAAACGTCCGTCTTAACACTTAGATCTCGTCGCGGAAACCCGCGAAGGAGCTTGATTTTTCAATTTATTGAAATTATCCCCCGTTTAATTTGCATTGCGAGGTAAAAAAAATGTTATACACTGCTTGGAAAGTACCAGCGAAGATCCGTCTAGCTCGATCATAACACGTCTGAGAATGGAACATGATTTATTCTAGAATGAAAATGTGATCGGAAGCTTCGGTTGTATACATTGTTAGGATATTATTGAACGGGGAAATGTGTAGCAAAGCTATGTCAGGTCATCTAAGGATGTTTTTTATACAAGAAGCAATATTCACATTGATTTAAATGACTATCTATGTATTAAACCCATTCCCACAGAATTTTTTATCTGCACAAGTTGGGAGTTTTACAAATTAACACTGTTATGCCCGAGTTTACTCCGTAGAGTCTTCATTCTTAATGTTGTTTTGTGTGCGTAGTGAGATGTCAATAACTGCTGTAATATTTGGAGTATAATATGTATTCTGGTCTGACTCAAGTGTCGTCTGAAATCCTGACTTACTATAGTTTAGGATCAAATGGTTTGTAAACTCATAAACGCAGCCGAGAAATTACTAACAAAATCAAAGTTTGAATTTCTGTGGTTTTCGTGCAGTTCGTAGAATTTTTCTACTATTATTGTAAGGGTTGCAAAAGGTTCATTTGGTTTCTTATTTGTCAGTATAAATATATGTGTATACTTATCTTCATTTATGTTTGGGTAAAGAAATGTACTTATGTATATATGCGCAGCGTTATTTTATGAAGTAGTTAAAACCTGAATATCTTCTCATGTTTTCACACACAAAGTATGTTTATGTAAATGGTTTGTTTTGTTTGTATTCAGTACGTAATTGTATGTTATTTTAGCTTGTCTTACTCGTGTATGAGATTACTCTTATACCGGGGGAAGATATGGAAGAGTCGTAGCGGTGCATGGATTTTCTGTCTTTCTACACTTTCCTGTCAATGTTATTTTCCTTTCCGTAGCAGTAAATAGCTGCACTTTTATTTTAATGAATGTATGTGTTTGATTTTATTCAAGCGCGTGATGCGGACACGGACACGAGGAGGAAATCTCGTGGCGGGGTGAATAAAACACCGCCTAGAAGAGGTGCAATAACACGAGGAAATAAAAAACATCAGGAAAGTCTAGCACCCGCACCTCTTCCACCACCTCCACCAACATCCTTGCAACCACCGCCAGTCTCAATCCCGCAATCTTCGTCGTCATTATCATTGTCCTCATCATCCGTTACTCAGGAGTTCACTGAGGCAAGTCTCAAAACGGCAAACCATGATGCGAGTTTTAACGGAGTCGCGGGTGGGGGTGTTGCTACGAAGTCCAATGAAAAATCGAACCATCTTAATCAGGTTGAACCATTTTTCTCTTACAACAAAGAATTTTCTCTTTCCATCCCTTCCCATGTGTTGATTTAGTTACAAAGAATCCTCTTTTCATGAACTTCAGGAGTTTTTGCTGTATAAAAACGAATAAAGGTTTGACCCATGTTGATGTGATATATGAGGACTATCCTGGTATTTCACGCATATCTCGTCTGTGAGTGCTGATTTCAGGTTTCTTCAAACACATAGGTGTGTAGGCATACACGTAATAAGCATAGGATACCAAAATATACTTCGGAAGGAGAGGAGATTGAATAATAAGACAATTCCATGTGGTAGAGTTTTCAGTGAGTTAGTAGTCTGTACTATACGGTATGTCATGCCGTTGGATCCTCTCACTTAAGTTTTAGTTTGTTGTGTTGTCTCATCGTTGAAATCTTAAGGAAAGTTTAACGTACTACATTACATAGGATGTACATACGATGTCAACATGTATATTTGCATAAAAAATTGTCTGTCGTTTTCACCCATTAGGCTCTATCGCATGCCGAGGTTTCATGACATGAGAGTTAAAGGTAGGAGGTCTTTTTTGCTTCGTGGTTGTGCTTACAGATTTCCGAACCAAAAATCTGGCTGCTGTTTTGTGGAGGATAAGGAAAACATTTAAAAAATTTTCGACTTTGTCGTTGTATTGTCGTGATGTCCTTTTTCTTCCACTGAGGTTACCAGAAATAGGAGTCGCTTTTAAACAGTTTGTTCGAAGGTATTTCAGTTCATTGAATGTATGTAGATATACTTACAACCTTCGATATGAAGAGCCAAGCTATGCGGTGCTTGTTATATACAGCAGCATGGCTTGCAGTTAGTTATAAGTATATATGATTCGAGCATTCCAATATGCACAATTATGCCCACTGTGTGGCATTTATTTTTAGGCATCATTCATCGGATATGTATAAATGCGAATTGATGGTGAGTAATGTCGTTTTTCTTAGGGTGTTAGTATATTTTTATTCTGGGGTTTACTCCATTCACATGCAGAGGACGAGGTTCCAGTTTTGGCCTCTTCAGTGGATTAACACTGGTAAAGTTAGTGCTAGAAGTTTCATGTAATCATGACGACGAAAGCAGCAAACGTGAGTTGTTCTGTTATCGAAAATGTAATGAGTTGAGAAATCTTTAAGTCTGTAGATTCCCCCCAAGAGGAGTTGGGAGTGTGTCTGTACTCGTATATTTTAGTATAACTATATAACTTCATAGTAGTGCAGTTATAAGGTATTTATAGGTGTAAGTACAAGTAACTTACTTCTTGTAATATCGAGATTCAAGACTATAGTAAATGCTGAACAACATCATGATGCTCACGCTCAAACCATTGGATATGTGTAGCCAGATCCGGACTAGCACGTGTTTACCGAGTCGTGTGGTGTTGTATAGTGTATACCTATATATACTTACATTTGCTCTTTGACAGCGTGGAATTTGTCCATGGAATCTGTAGAGAAGATTTCAGGCGAGATAAAAATGAGTTTATTTATGTGCTAAATAATTGTATGCGAAGGAGCTGAAAATACTATAATATGTTGTCTGTAATGATGCATTAAACTTGAGTATTTGGCACATATTATTTCATTATTTCATTTATCACCAATTCCATGCTATATGTTGTACAGAATGTACATAAGTACAAAATAAAAGTTGCTGCTCCTGATAATTTCTCCAAACTTCACATCTCTCTTCAGTCCCTGTATACGTCCAAACTGTCCAAAGATGTAAGATACCTTATTTTTCATTTAACCTTTTTCGTATGGGCTTTGTTGAGATTGGAAAGCATCTGATCCCTTGGAGGATGTGACAGACATGTAGTCATCGTGACAACATATTTGTTTATAAATTCCTCTCTCTGTGGTGTCTGTAAACATGTTGCTAGTCTTGGATGGGATGTAATATATTGGTCTCAATATTCTTATCTTACTCTCTCTCTCTCATAGGAGAAACAGTGTATTGAGTAGTTAGTATTTTTGCGAATGAACGCACATGTTGTGTGAATTCAGGAGCTGTTATGTTTTCTAGATTTTTTATTACGGTAAATTAAGCAACAACAAATTAATATAGTTTAAGCTTCACTAGCCCTCTTGAGTATTAAATATAATTTGATTAGTTGCATCTCTATGTATATTATGGAGGGCCCCGCGGCAGCGAAAGCTAAACGTTTTAGTACGTCCATAAAAATTTGTAGCGTCATTTTAATTTCCATTGGAGTGAAACCCTTACACTTGGACTTTTGATCTGTTCAATTTGATAACATTTAATAGAATATGAATAAACACGGTTTATTACGTAAATGGCAAGTCAAGAGACTTGTGTAGAATAGTACGTACTTGTACATAATGTGCGTGTACATACGCAGACATTAGGAGCAGAAGAACAAATGGGTAAATCGTCGGCCGAGTTGTTTAGTGTTTTCCGCTCATTACGTGCTTCTGTATGCTCATTCATAATAATACTTGTGTGGGGGTTGACGATTATTAAGTCCCCATGCACAATGCTGACGTGATTGTTTGTGCGACTGAAATAAATAAAATACAGTGCTATAATGGATTTTAGTAGAAACTAATCGACTTTTCACTACTAGAGGAACTTTTAGTGCTATCGGGTGTACAAGTGCAGCTGCAGTATTATTACTGGTTGATACAGATTCAGCGTGATATTAGGAACTTGTAGTATAAGATAGAATGCTTGTGACATTGCACCATAAAATATCCCCACGGTCTTCTAATAGCAACAAAGCAGGATGTATCACACATTATTTGCTGGTTGCTGCACTTATAGTGGACTAGAGTTGAAAAATCCAAATCTCACGAGATCGCCAGTAATTGTGACCAAGGTATATTATAGCTCATTTTTATATCAGCAGAAAACACCTGAATTTTCCTTTTAAATAAACAGCTCCAGTGCTGTGTAAAAAGTGTGTGTAATATATCCCATGCCATAGGTGGTATGGCTTAATATAGATATTAAATAGAGATAGATAAGTATAGAGTGGTAAAAATAATTCACTCTGTCGAGTAAGATGTTTTACTGAACGTAAAATGTTTGGCTTCTACTTGTAAATGCAATAATATGTGCTAATAATGGGTGTTTTTGCATGATCGATGGTAAAGTAACTAATACTGATCCGGGTCTTGGGAAAGTTTTTAAATTTTAATATCCTTTTTCCTCATTGTCCATGGATGAATTTCTAAACTTACTAATGATGGTTCTGTCTAATAATTTTAATAACTATTCTTATGATCGATGGATCTCCGGTAATAAGATTGCCGAAGTGGATGTTAATAATAATTCGATTTTAATAATATTTTGCGTTACTCTTTAATAACAAATTAAATGTTAAGAGTGGAATAAGAATAGTTAATCCACGTAAGACATAAATGTATAACAATGGGTGAAATCGATGTCGACATGTTGATGAAGAATAATTTACTGATAATCTATCTTTCTTTTGAAAAACTAGGAATGTTCACGAGAGAGTGGAAGCAGCGCTTCTCTATTGACTACTGGCACGGGGACAGGGACAGTTAATGACTCGTTCAAAAGATTGCCCAAAAAACGAAAGTTTGATCTTTCTGACTTCGAGACAGATGAACTTGAGAAGACAATACCTGTGATTGGACAGTCTCAAATAGTAAGCGGCGTCCCGTCCTCAGGAATTCCACCGAATAATAGTGGTGCCGGTAGCGACGGAAGGCATCCTCAGCAAAATAATTGTCAAGTTCCGGCACCGTCCGAATCTTCTCACAACACGAATTCAATGCATTCGGATGCACAAGTATCACTACTACAATGCTCCCCACCACCACCGTCTAACCATAATCACTATCAACCACCATGTAGTCAACAGACGTCAACAATCAATTCTCAATTTAGACATTCTCAAACTTTAGTCCATCCGCAGCATTTATCTCATCAATCGTTGATTATTCAAGATGGTCATTCTCAACCATTGCAGCTTAGTAGCAATGCTATTCATACACAATCTAAATCCCAGTCAATAGTCGTTCTCAATCAAAATCATACTAGTAATGTCCCGCCGACGTATCCTCATTCACCAGTTATAGTGACGTCCGACTCCCCTCATCACAGTATAATAATAAATCCCAGTGTTAATTCTCGAATAGAAGACGAGTCCTACAATAGTCCCGCAAACTTGTCGCAAAATAATATGTATGAACATATTTCTCGTCCTAGTTCATCTTCTCTTAAGGATTCCAGTTATGGCAATCCATCTCAGCAATCACAAATACCTTACACGTCATCAACCAGTGGTAACAATGGGAATAAGGCTATTTACTCGAATTACGCAACCCATCATCAAATACCTTCATCTAGGCAAACCCAGCCTTCATCTCCGTATATTTCTCATGCTACTGTTTCAATGTCCCCTTCGAATTCCCTCCCGCAGTCCGAGCAACCGATGGACTTAGGTTGTCGCTCTGCCAATCGATGTAGGCCACAGTCACAAGAGCAGAGTCCACTTTCGCAACAACAATCTTCTCATTATGTCTCACCAGTCACTCATCATCAGACCACAGGTGTGGATTATAGAACCCGACCCTCCACTCCGCCACCGTCGTCATATCGTGTATCTCAACAACAACCGCAAAGTGAGGCCGTCCATCATCGTATTGTCAATTTACAACCACCGACACCTCCAGAACCCCAATCTTCTCAGTATATTTCGGATCCATACCGTCACCATTGTCCTCCAAATAAGGTATGTGAATGTGAAATGAATTTTTAGCATTTACTCTGTAACTCTACTCATCCCGTTCAGTAACTAACTAATTGTCATTTTTACAGCCGCCTGGTCTAAATCAGTATCATCCTCAATCAATTATTAATGAAAACGAAGGACTTAATCTTGTAATGGATCGGTCGAAGTCTCCAGAAGAATATTCACCGTACAACTCTCTGCCTTCCCAATCACAATCCATTCCCTTGTCCACCACCACTGCGGATGCCAAGTTCGCTAAAATTGCTCCATTATTAAATCCGCAAATCAACATGAATCTTTCTACCCACTCATCCAACCCGGTGGTCATGTGTAAATCGGAACTTTTAATGACAGCCACGAATCCCGTGAAATTAGAACATCATGAAGTTCGAGGCCCGAGTCAGCAACACCTGGGTCATACAGTCATTTCAGGAAATGCAGAGATGAGTTTAATAAGAAATGATAGAGACACTAATTCGTTTATTCCTCGATCAACCCCTGAAGTGATACGTTACGAGGTAATTTCAACAAACAGTAGATGTAATTACTTAACTTGTAGATGGCTAAGCTCATTGTGTTTCAATGTGATTCGTCGCTGAACTTAATAATAGATTCCGAATTTGATTTCCTTGTGTTTAACGAATTAGTTGCCCAAGGATGAGTCCGGTAAAATAAGCGAGCATCAGCTGTGGTTGTCCAATACGAATCCCCACATGAAGCCCGACTCCAGTGAAATAATTGAACATCAGCCTCAGCAGCAATGCATTCAGCAAGACTCGACGACTTCTACTTCATCGGAACCCCAACAAGTGTTGGACCTAAGTTTATGGAAGGGTCAGCGGGTCTTGGCCAAAAGGGGCAACTTATACATGCCTGGAGTTATCATTTCAATAATAGGCCCGTCAACTTTAACTGTTTTATTCGATCAAGATCAGCTTTCATTGTCTTTTTATAATGTTACATCTCTATGTGAAATCGTTACTGATGCAAGTCCTGCGCCATCACAGGTAAGTCATCTATTTCTAGGTTATGTCACCTTTTTAAAATATTTTTACATATATGTAAAATGTAATATATGTTTTACAGGTTCAAGTAGGTTGCAAAGTATGTGCTAGAACCAGCACCGAAAATTCATTATTTGTAGAAGGAATTGTAACAAGAATTAGCGGTTGGCCACCTCAGTATGTAGTGACAGTTCCTTCGGAAGGAAAAGATTACACAGTTGCTAGACCAAATCTAAGGCTGCTTCTTCCCCCTTGGTGGGAGGAATTGAAGGCCTTTGAATCCATATATTCTCGCCCTCCAACTACTTCCAACGCAATTACTCATGATTCAATGAACATGAGTATTGCTAATGGAACCGGTGGCTTTCGACAGCAAATCAGCATCACATCACCGATGCCAAACTCAACTTCTGCATCTAATGACGATAGGAAACGAATAGAATACGATTTCTGTGAGAGTGATGACGACTTGAGAAGAGAAGATATTAATTTCAACGAAGCTGGTATGACTATTGGAGGGAGAAGTGCTTCCCTAACTCCTGGAACTCAAATTGGAAGCAGCAAATGCAGTAGTGTTCAAAGCCATATGAGCTCCGGAAGTTTAATAGGAGAACGAGGAACTCCGAGAAGCCAGGCGGCCACTCCCAGGTCGCAGTCCGGAACACCCCATAAGTACAAAAAAGGTGATGTTGTTTCGACACCCACAGGAATTCGAAAGAAATTTAATGGGAAACAGTGGAGACGACTTTGTTCAAAGGAAGGCTGTACCAAAGAATCTCAACGGCGTGGATTTTGCTCTAGACATTTAGGAATGAAAGGATCTAAAGGACAGCATGGGTCTCATCCTGGTTCAGCTGACTTAAAGTTAGTTCAAAACAAAAGTACAAAACTTGTACATGGAGAATAAGTAAATAAAACACGTGTTAATCAAATGTCGAATTGATTTTATTTTTCAGTAGGTCGAAATCTAAAGAGAGCGAAGCTGATGAAGCAAGTTCAAGAGATTCCGGAACATCGCCAAGTAGCTTGCGGGATATTAGAGTGGCAGGAAGATTTGATGCTGATGAAACGGAGGCTGCTACCATGCTCGTTTCTCTGTCTCGATCTACGTCTCCCTCTTTTTCTCCTCCATCTTCTCAAAAGAGTGGTTGTGGCTCTCCTCGTGTTCTTCAATCCCCAACTGTAGGGTCAAGACATAACTTGTTCATGCCGATATCTGGCATCCCAGTTACATCACCAGTGCCTACAACTTCTTCTCCCGCTTGGAATGCTAAAAATGGAGACGCTTTAGTGGTACAGAACATGTTATCCACTTCAGGCGCAAATATTGATATTAGGTCTCGTAATGTTCAACAGTCAGTTATCCGACCGGAGATTCGGCGTCCCCGTTTAACACCGTGCAACGCAAGTGTCATTCAAATGTCGCCTATCGTTTCGTCAAATAATTCCAATACAACCAGTAGTGCAGCGGGATTAGTAGTAGCAACATCAGCGGGGGGAATCAATCTAAAAAATTTGGATTCAAACACGAATGGACCTGGAACTCAGCGCCATATAGGAATAGTGATTGCAAATACTTCAAGAGTCAATCCTATTGAGGGAACAAATGGTACGCCTATTACTTCTGTTATTAGAGAACTCAAGACAGATGGAAGTTTGGACAGAAAACCAACAACAGTTGGACCGCCAATTAATTTAGTTAAAGGGGCAATGACTTTAACGCCTGTTGTAGTTCAATCTGGAAAATCACAAATGTCGTCTCGATATCAAAATATATCTGTTATTCCATTCACAACTACATTGCAACCTGGAGTTAGCACTGCACCCACTCATGTAGTTCTGGCACATCCCATAACTACTAGTTCAATGATGAATTTGAATCAGCCAGGCCAGCGTCAGCTTGTAGCTGTAAGTGCAGGTGGTAGTGTAACTACTTCCGGAACTGGAACCTCGGTTACAGTGCAGTCTGCAATGGTTATGGCTGGGGCTACTCCGATAACATTCAGAAAGGCGGTAGTTCCATTGACAACCAGTGCTGGTATAGTTACTACACATATAAGTGATGGAGGTTCACATCTCCTTAAAACTCCAGGAACTATAGTTACTGGCTCAAATTTCAATCAAAGCAAAGTTGTTGTAACTTCGATAGAAAAATCAAATGCAAATTCAAATGGAACGATGTCAATGAATGGCATGTCGATGCTAAATTCTAGTGGACCAGCTTCACCACCGCAACTTATTATACCGGAGAATGCAGGCATTTCTGGAGAGCCTAGTGTTGTCGTTGTTCGTCCTAAAACTGATTCATTATCAACAAATTTGTTTCGCTTGGTTGAAGCGCCCTGTTCTACTCAAGGATTAAACAAGGTACAAAACTGTGCTAATAAGGGTAATGATAATACAAATCCTTCGAATCAAATGGGCAGTTTGCAAAGTGAAGTTTCAACTAGTAGTAATGCCCAGCAGATCCCTCTCCCAACACAGTTGTTGCCTATTGTTCCTTCAATACCACCCACAGAAAATGGAACCCATCATGGGGACATGGATTCAGATCCCCCCGCCAAAGTTTATCCATGGCACGCTCTGCTGCCCTTTCTAACGCCGACACCCTCACCGCCCCAACAAGTGTGCTCGACCAGTGTTAATGGAACGCCGGATTCCCCTTCAGGGAAGGATGCATCTACTACAGGACAAAGTCATAGCTTAACTATACCACCAACTGACACAGATATGACTGGACTTCCAGATATTTCAGAAGAGGATGATGACGTGTTTGAAGGTGTGTCGGATTCTGTATCAAATTTCAGTGGGGCTAAACGACGAGCGCAATCACTGCCAGCTTCCAAAGATGAAAAATTGGATGGCCCGGAACGAATTCGACGACCTATGAATGCTTTCATGATTTTTAGTAAAAGACATCGAGCTTTAGTTCATCAAAGGCATCCAAACCAAGATAATCGCACGGTATCTAAAATTTTGGGAGAATGGTGGTACCAGTTAGGTGCGGATGAGAAGCAAAAGTATCACGAATTAGCGTCGGAGGTGAAGGAGGCACATTTTAAGGCCAATCCTGGGTGGAAATGGTGTAGTCGAGATAGAAGAAAGTCTTCCAGTGGGAATGTGTGCCCTGGACCGGTTCCGGGCGATGGAAGCAAGCGCCGTCGATCAAGTTCAAATGAAGATTCGGGATTTCCCAGTGGCTCAACTGGTGACTGCACAGGATTAATTATTTCAGAACCTATTGCAGACAGTTTGGTAGGACAAACAAATAAAAATAGTGGTGACTTTTCTGACGAAGAAGATCGGATGGTAAGCTTTTCAATTTAGATTTGTATACTAATTACGAATTCGAATCCATAAGGTTAATTATTTAATATTTTCACATGTTTAGGTTATCTGCGACGATATTGATCTTCAGTGTAAAGAAAAAGTTTCGGATTGTGAATCTGACATTGAGGGAGACAACAAATCATACCAAAGATCAACCAGCCCACCACTTCCTACTACACCAAAATCGATTGAACTCAGTCTGTCAACGCCCAGTATAACTACATTTACAAGCAATACTTCCGGAGGATCTGTTCAAACCAATCCGACACCAATATCCATTGTTACTCCTACGAAGACCATCAATAAACCGAAGCCTATAAGATTGCCATCAGATTCTAGTTCGAATCATATTATTACTACTATATCGCCCTCAGTTCCCAAACTTGTGTTCCAACCCACGGGCAGTGCTTTCCGTTCTATGCCGTCCCCAAAAGATACTGGCGTCCTAAAGAAGGTTAATTTTTTATTTAATGCCTACGAGGTAATTAATCAATATGTCAGGAAGGAAATTGTAAACTAAATTTGGAATTGTTACAGAATGAGTTATCGGAAACAAGTTTAGAAGGATCCAAAGACAATGGAGGCATTTTGAAGTCGCAGCAGTTTTTAGCAGCGTTTGCTCAAGTTTCTTCTGCTGGAACGATACCTACGCAAATATTAGTTCGTCCATCTTTTGCCATACCGATACAGAATAACAACAAAGTTACCACTTACCTTACTGTTTTAAAGTCTATTGATTCATCCCAAGGGACGCCAAGAACGCCAACCACAACAACAGGTAAAATTGAAAATCCTATGAATGTTGTAATTGTATGCTCATGTTCCCTGGGTAAAAGGATCTTCTTGACCATGTCCGGATTATATATCTGTACGGAATATTAGTTCCTGTGTAAACTAAGTTACTGACTAACTTTATTTCACAGCACCAAGCAACGCCGACGAGTCTCAGAATGATTCCAAACTCAAAGTAAAAGCAACGGTAGTTAGCATTCCTGTTGGAGGAGGCTCCTCTGCTGGCAGCCCTAATGAAAACATTTTAGAAGAGGTACGTTAACTTTTCTAGCAATGATTCCATACAGATTTTTGAAATGCTTATATGTAATTTTGTGTTTAGATGGATACTACATCTCCAGAGGAGCAAGTTGGCGTTGAATCAAAGGAGACGCGTCCATTTGTTTTAGCTCCAACTCCAGCACAGTTAGGTAAAGCTCCTTTACAAAGGCGGCAGTCCCAAGGAAATTGTCTGCCGTTGTCGTTTCAAACAGCAACTGTAGGAAATCCTTCACTTACTTCACCAACCCTACATTCACCAGAAGTAAAAGACGAGCCTGAAAGCGAGTTGCCGGAAGAACAGTCTGAAACATTTGATGTAGAACGAACTACTGTGGAAGCAAGTCCAAAGAACGAGATTAAAGAAGAGATTTTAGAAGCGCGTTTACAGGAGAAGGAAGTCATACTGGAAAACACGCAGGCCATGTCAGTTGAGCTAACTTCCCTTGATGAGAAGGATGTTCAAGAACAATCTTTTTTAAGTCAGCAGAAGAGCTTTTTCAAAAAGAATATCGAAGATGGAATGGACAAGTAAGTTGGCGCAGAATATTATTTAATAATTTCTAATAATAGCGCAGGTTAGCAACATGCAGGGACTATTACCTTTAATTAATCCACCTGCATTAACATTGTCGTTTTACTATTTCAGAGTTTTGGAACAGGTGAGGTTTGTGGAAAAGTTTTCCAGCCTTCCACAGTTTAAGCCAGATGAGAACCATTCGCCGAGCATTAAGAACTTGCCGTCGAGTCCAAGAAATTTGTTGCAAAGTTTTAAGAAGAAACGAATACCATGTGGTAAGTATGCAAAGCTTAACTAGCTTCCTAAATGCTATGTAGTTTAATGACACCGACTTGTGCGTTATTATTGGGTACAAGTACATAAAAAGAATAAATTTGTAATTGTTAACCTACAGCCACAGAAGAAGATGCGGACACTGATCAAAGTAATGCATCCACACCTGCACCTGTGAAACTCACTGGGAACACATTTTTTGGACCGGATTTTAACTTGGAAGCTTTCAAAAGTAAGCCAGAGAAAAATTATTTTTTCGTAGGCTACATTTGTAAGAATGCGTTACTTTTTTACGAATTATTTGGTGTACTTATATACAATTTACTCTATTTTATATCTACTCGTAGATGATAATCCTTCTACCGCTTCTGATGCCTCAACACCAGGAACTTCAAAGGGTGTAGTTGATGATTCTGAAAATGTTTTACGCTCTCCAACCGTTTCTACTCCCATGGAACACCGCAGTTCACATAATTTAACTTCTGTCAGCCTTTCCAATGTTGCAATGAGCTCTTTATCAAGTTTGGGCCTGCGATCACCTCGTACACCCAAAACACCAGGTTTAAGTAGAGCTTTAGATTCGGGCATGGAAAAAGGACATAGAAAAATTCTAGAGCAACGTAGGCAACTAGTTTTACAGCTCTTCGAAGAGCAAGGTTGGTTCCCCACAACGCAGGCTACTTCAGCATTTCAGGTAAACATCAGTCATACGTAAATTAGCTTTTTCCGTATCAAGAAAATTAGTCTTATTAATGAAGAATTATCATAGCTGATAGACGCTAGAGTAATAAGCAGCTCATTTGTAAACGATAAATAGATTTTGATGATAGTATAAAATTGGAGCGCGAAGCTAAGAGAGAATGTTTTGCTTTTGTTTACTAAATGAATTTTATGTTTGTTTTTCAGAATCAACATTCAGATGTTTTTCCCAACAAGTCCTGCTTACAGTTGAAAATTCGGGAGGTTCGTCAGAAGTTAATGTCGCAACAGCCTTCATCAGCAGGAAGTGGACAACTGGGCCCGGCAACACCCAGTCCATTGACGCCTTCTACGGATTCCTCGTCCACCTTTAATCTTCCTTTGACACCAGCCACGCCTTCTGAACACGCTCATTCTTCTCAATCTCAGCAGCAGCAAGTCCAGAGTCAAAGGACTTCATCCCATGAAACTAAAGTTGAACTTTCAAAGTCTTAATAGTATTATCTCATCAGATTTTTGGTCCAAGGAACTTTGGGTGTATGAAATTTATTGGAAATGAGGGACGCTTCGAGTTTTCGGGTGTTTCGTGGATTTGACTTGTACGTGGTTCGTAGATTTTGATTCAAAGATAACAGCAGTCAGTTTTCTGCTGTTTGGAATCAAAGTATTTTTAAAAGGGTCCTGATCAATGTGTCAGATTTGAACCCACGGGTTGGATATTGTGATATGACATAACATTGAAAGTGAAAAGTTAAAAAGAATGCAATATCTTTTGTACTACCTTCGCGTTGTTTATAATAATGAACGTGAGTAGGTGAAGATTAACTTTTCAGTTCAACAACAAAAAATATTAATAATAATTGCATAATTAACAAACACAAATGTAAAACATCCTATAAAAATGCTCTGAAGTATTCATCCAGTTGTACTGATTTTTAGTATTTCCAATGTGCTTTAAGTTTTATATTAATTAATAGTTGTTGACTATATAAAACAATTGCTATAAAGCAATTGTTTCAAAAACTTATAAAAAATTATAATTTACAAATATGAAAATGTAGCTATTTGGGGTTGAGTGTGGAGTTTATTGACTTTGTAATGATGGGATAAATCATAAATAATTAGTTGGGTTAATTGTCATTAATAATACGTGCTCTAACAATTTGGTACCTACAATTATTACTGTCTGGCCTCAGAGTTCCGGCTCTACCATTTGGTTTCACTAATAACATTTTATGAAAGCGGAAATGATGTAAAACATTTTGTTTGCGGATTGCGTAAGCAATGGAGTAAGCCTTGGCTTGCATTTGAGGAGTACAAATAAACAAAAAACTTAAATATTCTTACGAAAAAAATATATATTAATGTAGTATAGCAAAATAGAGATAAGAATAAATACTTTGTAAGTGTGCAAGTAAATTAACAATATGGATACAGTTGAATGCATTCATGTTACACCATTCACTATATAAGTTGTTCTTTCGTCTAGGAGCAACAATAACTATTACCATCTACCTATTACAATCCACTCAATTAGGTAGAATTTAGCTGTTAAGGTCGAAATACTATTGTCGTATACAAAATAGTAATACTGAAATCGTCATTTTATAATTCAACTGCCAGAATAAGTAAGGATAATTTAATGTGCTTACATTACATCAATGTGTATAACGCACATCGATGATCGTAATCGTCAAGAAGGGTCAGATGTTTGTGACTGCGACCGAAAATTACACACTATACTTTCTTTTTCTTCCTTAGCCATGATCTTGTTACGTATGATTGTGCTGTGTTGATTTTAAAGGTAATGGTGTTATTTTATTATGCAATATGAATTGTTTGTCATTGTTTTGGTGTGGATGTAAAATTCCTGGTATTAGATTTCCAGAAGTCGCAACAACATAGTTGTGAATTAAATCAATCATTAGATCGCAATCAATCGTTATTATTTGTTATTTTGTTTAGCAAAAAAAACATTTAGTTTTAAATTGTAAATATTGTTATATACTATCTAAAAAGATTTCTATAATAATAATTATTATTGAGTATTATAAACATGTAATCATTTCGATTTTTCGGCCAAGTATTGCTGTAAGCGGGTACCAATTTTCATTGATGTACACGTCAGCTTCAAGATATGCTCCTGTCTTAATGACGCTCGAGGAGTTTTAATCTGGTTTCACCTCGGAACGATCACCAAAGTTTCTTTTAAATCAGTATAATTGCAATTTTTAGCGCATTTGCCTACACATAATCATTTTATTTGTAATGTAATAGAGGTGCTGAATTTAGACTTGAATGTTGACTTACAGGTGTACTCTTGCGTGTGTCTTTACATAACGTGAGTTAAATTCATATACTAAAAAGCTTCAGGTCAAATACATACAACCTCTAAAGAACTAACTCTACAGAATGCTTTTTGTTCGCGAAATAATACTTTATTACTAAGGTTTTTAGAGTGTTGAAATTTCTTGAGGTACCTTTTGAAATGATACATTTTGGTTAAGGAGATTTACGTGGTCTTACATCCCTGTGTATGTGGTTTGATTAAAATAAAGCTATATTATAATAGAAATCGTATAGTACAATAAATCTCTTGAATATCTTATATTTTATTTTGCTGTGTTCATATGGTCAGATTCGTATTCATTATATCCGGGTTTTTCCAGGAGGCATATGTAGTTTCAGAATTGCTGCTACTTTTAAAAAATGTCTTTACATATAGTTGATGCTCGATCTTTTGTCTTGCTCTGCCAATTTATTTTTAAGTACAGCTGTCGTACAGTAATAAGTATCTGTATTTCCATCCAAGTCGTGATTGTAACTATTGAATTGCATATATTTGCCCTTGCAGAAAGTTCATTACGCTCCAAAGAAGAATACATTAATTTGGTTTTGGTTATGCATCTGAAACTTTTCATACCAGCCTAAATATACATAAAGTTTGAAAAATTGTTTCTACTGACGATGAGACATTATTGAGTATGTGTTGATTAGAAGAAGAATAAAATGTACATCATTAATTTATCTCTACAAATTCGCTTACTGGAAATCCAATGTCAATTTATAATTTCTCCATTCCCCAATGTTTTTCGATGCATTCCTATACCGTTATAGATTTATGTATTAAGTGGCCAAATGCATTCCTACATTTTCTACAGTTAGATCTGTTTCCTTGCAAAGTTGGATGTTAAAAAATTATAATATAATAAAGCACAACAAAGTTAAATAAAGCATCAAATTTAATATAGTTTACGAATTTTACTGTAAAACTCCAAATTTAATGTAGTTTACGAATTTTACTATAAAACTCCAGATATTTCAATAACTGTTAATGAGAATCATGCTAGCTAATTTTACACTATTAAAAGCTCATCATTGTAGAAGTATGGCAAATAAATAAATATATGCGAATAGCAATACTTCCAGATGTAATATGTTTTTAAATAATAATATTAAGGTTATGAATCCAAGACCCCATTTATCATCAATTCCAATTATTCACTCATGCCAGTTTTATGCAATCTCCTCGACTCCTGAACAGTATACCGTAATCATATTCCTAAGGATAACGGTTTCTGAAAAAATAAACAGTGCGCACATTAAAATGTACGCTATGTTGTTTGGTTTAACTATACACTCATTAATTTATTATTCGCATATTATGAGAAGGATTTAATTTAATTTCACTCATTTGCTACACATTGTTTAGGTGAAGGCGAAGACATATATACGCATACTTTTACCGTCTATCTATCCTAATGAATATAATGAAGTTTATAGATATACAATGAAGGGGTGGGAAGAGCTCTCAAGTTTTTCTCATGCTGTCTCCGTCTCCTGTATTGCTTTGATTTAGTGCCGAATGCAGGTTGTGATTATTTTCTAAAAAAGGTGATTTGGAGGTGATTATTTTATATACATATACCTAAAATACCAAAAATAATGGAAAAGAATCTAAATATAAATCTAATATAATTAACAGTAAATTATACAATGCTCCTGGTATGATTTTTGGGAGAACTGGGCCAGGAATTCCATACTATTATTTAATTACACATTATACTTGAAATATATGAAAAAACTCATTCTTATTAGGCTGAAAATTTAAATGTGCAAAGCTAATATATACTTTGTGTCGTTTGGCATTAAAGTGGAGTCGGATCATTATCAGGAAGTTTGTTTAATAATTATTTAATTATTGCATAATTGTATTTAAATATTTTATGCTGCATCTATTTATGTAGATATTGCATCTATAAAGTCTCTAAATTAAAACAAGACACTCATAATCAAAAACCGGTTAAGTATTCATTGTAAATAATTGCCAAATTTTAAATTTGAGTTATATACTTATGTTAAGGTGTACTTTGAATATTTGAAGTACCCGTAACCTTGCAAAGCTTTGTACTTCATATCTGTATTCGTATAATATTTGTGAAATTCGACCTATAAAAATAAATTTTTCACAATATTTCTATAATATGATACCCTATGGTTTATTAAGAAGATGTTATTTTTTATGCCGAAATTGCAATATTGTATTGTAACTAGGTATATAGAGTGAATGGTCCAAATTGGGGATTGTAATAATTTTTACTCGCATCTATGTTTCGCATCTTTGGCTATGTTCTTCTGCAACTAAATACATTGCAGGGGCAGTGTGAACAGAATTTATTGAATCTGTGTTTCTTTGTGTGCAATGGAGATACATCTGCATTTGGATGGTAATGGTAAAGAACCAAAAGCTAAATGAGGTGTGCTACAGTGTTGTTGTGTTTATAGTGTGTATACCTAAACCAACAAAGGATTTTGCATGCACTACAGCAGTAAATGTGAAGGTACTGAGGTGCTGATGCATTCAATGGATTTTCAGATGAGATTAAAAAATTGCCCGATTTTCTCTTGCGTTATCTTGAAGCAATAATCACTTACTCATGTATGCATGCCACAGAAAAATGTTGATTTATTCAGGGTAGATTTTTCGGCATGTTTTAAAGTCTAAAGCAATGTAATGTCAAAACACGCATACCTATATACCAAGCATTTTGCTTGCGTTATGGAGGCAGGCAGAATCGTATCTGCATTTTACACTTCATCGCAAGTTATGAGTTATGAAATTGTGGAGTACAAAAAATTCGTTGTCATAAGGCATTTAAGTGTTGACAGGAGAAATCATACTGTTGTAGTCAAGAATGGAATCAAGACATAGTCCCTAATATTAGCTGGTATGTATATAGTTAGCATTCGGCTGTCAAGGAACGAAAAAGAATTTAGAGAATCAGAATAGGAAGCAAAATCTTAGGGCATTACAGGTACATAATTATTTAGTTATTCATATTATACTTTGTGTCGGAATTGTTGTACATATGACATATGGTATACATATAGCCTCGTATAAATAACGTACGTATATATAACATATAAGACCTATATGTAAAAGAGATTATGTACATAACTGTTTGCTACTTTATGGATAAAGCTTGTTGCCACCTCTATAAACTACTAAAAAATGTTAGTTGATTGATCAATTAAAATTGCGAAAAATTATAATATAACTAGGTTCAGGCACCACTCCAAAGATACAGTTTAACTTAATGATGGTGAAGTAATAATCATAAGAATGCACAAGTACTTGTTATAGGAGCTTGAGGGAACCAAATATTCCTAAGGACATTCACATGTCTGGTAATTTAGCCGCTAAAGTAACGTTGATTGCACCTTTAAGATAGATAATATGTAAGTTTAATGAAAGAGCTGTAGACGTATGCCAAACTATATTGTATGACTATCCAAGTATGTTATGTAATTAATTTTTAATTCAGTTTGAAAGCATTCAATCTCTCATTGCATCATGAGACAAAGAAAAACTATTTTCTAAAGGTGGCAGTCGCAGACAGATCAGGTGTTAATCCACAGAAATTGGTGTGCCTAGCTGGATATTTGAAGTCTCGTCTCCTCAACAATAGTATTGACTTTTATTGATCCTTCAAAAATACTTGTAATTTATATTCCAACTATACCTTCAATTTATCTTATATAGTAAAAGTTGGTCAAAGAAAACACATTTACCGAGAAGTTGTATATTTTTAGTTCATTTTTCTTTTCAAACTCCGTGGAATTTAGTATGCTCTATTATGTAGTAGTATGTATAACAGATGTATGTATCTGTAGAAATACATGTATACTGATTTTTACTGATTCAGTAGCTAGTTACGATTTAAAGCGTATTTTTGTAATTTATATTAGATACCTATATCATCCTTATTAGATAAATCTATCATCATTGGGATCGATGCTCATGGGCTTGCGTAATTTTATTAGAGCAAATAATCGATGTAAAGTAATATTGAAAAATTCAATTGGTTTTTTTGCTTGTTTACTGCTGATTACGACGCTATGCAATTTGCGTAAATCACTCATATATACCATCATATCAATAACGAAGCTACCGCTAACCATTCTCTGAAAAAACTTGTTAATAATTTTTGACAAGAGTAGAAATCAAGTCTTCATCTATACACACAATATACATTTATTTCTTAACAACAATGAGCAAGTCCAAAAACTTCCATACACTCGGCTTATACATGTGAGTATACGTAAGTAGATAATTATAAGTACTATCGAGACCACAGTTGATGTAGGTTGAAATAATAACCAAATGAAACACGTTACCAACAACAGTGACAGTATAAAGCTTCGTGTGTAATAAGAGACAATATTTACATTCTGTATTTTATACATGATAATAAGTATGTGTATATGGCATGGCGTTAATATAACAAAAGGGAATCAACAATGGACTTGATTTCCCATCTATAAGCTATGAAGAAATATTGCTCATATATATATATTCGAGCGTTTGACGAAGTCCTGCAGCATTGTTGAATATTCATTAATGAGTGAATAACGAATGGATTTGTTTATGGCATTATTATGCGCAATGGATGGATATTACAATTAACAATACGTAATCCATATGCATTGCTTTGCATCAATCCTCAATGAATGTATTTACGGGGATGTGTACACAATGCTAAACCCAGGTATGCATCAAGAAGTATCATTCATTATAGCTTGTTACTCAATTGTAGTATGTATAGATACTTAAAGATTATGCACTATCAGCTTTACTGTCATAAAGGTCGGAACTGTGGAGTGCCTGGCCAAATTTGCTTTCTCATGTCCGTATGCATACTTGGATTTGGTAAACATGGCAGTGTAATTGTGGCTGAACGGATCTTTACAAGATCTTTACACCTCTTTAGCATCATGTATGTTATGGGTAGAAACAGTTTGGGTCTACACTCCGATGTACCCTGAGGTCTCTATAAGTGGATGAACTGTATTTAATGATGTATTTGTACTTTCCCCCAAAAATAATGTTTTGTGAAAAGTATTGTGGTGCTCAAGCTCATGCCAATAAAGCAACAAATGCTAATGTAGCAATTAGAAAATATTTTTGTTAAAAAATTACAGTTTTGGAAAATACTTCTTACTTCACGCTTTAATAAGACTACATAGAATTGGACATAAAAGGAAAACTGTGTGAGACAGGGGTGGTTTATTGTGTACAACAAGCGAAATTCAAGGTAAGAGGTTGTTGTTATTGAGCGAGTACGGGAAACCAAAACTACGAGAGGGTTTGAAAAGTGCAGCGCAATTATCAGGAAAACAGTGAAAAAGTATGAAAAAGCCAGGGGCAATATAATACAAAAGATGCAAAATCAATATTAGATTACAAAAGTGGAGGAAGAATTAGAAGGACAGGATCATCGATTTTGAAATTATACTTGGAGACGGGTTTGGACTTCAATGAAACCAACAAGAGAGGCATTCCATTGTAACCATTGACGAAGAGACCTGCCCAGTGTCCTACTTCTCCATCCACTTTCGCTTTCTTATCATTGCGGCCACTCACCCAGGTTATACATTATGCTCTTGTGTTTGTGGATGCTCCAACAAATGACTAATGAGGATACATACTACAAAAATAAGAATGCTCAACTGCAACACACAACGACATTCCGTCATTTGTACGAGTTTTAGATGTATAAGTTTGGATAATTACTGCAGGATTATAGTCAATGCATAGGTTTTCAAGCATGTACGGGACATGGGAGTCCAATATATGATCCCTTACAGCTCCTCAGCACTCTTGCAGAGTATTACCTATGCATCCACCTCACAATCCTATAATCATGCCATATAGTCTCCACATATGAAGGAGTTTCATCTTGTTTAAAACCCTATCATTTTTTAACTTTATAAGGCTTGTCATATTTCTCAGCGTGCAATCTTAAGTATGTACGTATACTTCTAATATACTTATCCTATACTTTAATATACATCTCCTATACCTTAATATACATCTCCTATACTTTAATATACTTATCCTATACCTTAATATACATCTCCTATACTTTAATATACATCTCCTATACTTTAATATACATCTCCTATACTTTAATATACATCTCCTATACCTTAATATGCATCTCCTATACTTTAATATACTTATCCTATACCTTAATATACATCTCCCATACTTCTAGCATACTTCTAATACATTCTAATCTATAATCCTCACGTTATCAAGCAGTCTGCCTTTAACCCTTCTGCTTTTCTTATAAAGCTTTGACTGCTGTGATCATTTTTGATACCTTCAAAGTCTCGTGAGCATTGTTATCCTGCTACAGATACACATTAAAGGTAGATAGGTACATTGAGTTGAGGATCTTATGATACGCAGAGCTCTATACGAGTAACTCATTCAGTTACGCTGCCTTGGTATCTGTATAGTCAACATTAAATACATAGTAGTGTACTTGCAAGTCGTTCCTTCACAGTGTTGAAGGAGCTTGGTTGAGACGAAACGTGTGTGTGGGAAGTCAATGCTTGTGTGAAGTCTCGTATATTTACTATAGTTAATAATCACTATAGTTACTTTACACACCTTCCACAATTTTGCTCCACATCTGCTGACTGTTGCAGTTCGAGCCAGCATCATTTTGCCACTCGACCATAGACACAGAATCGGTCCACAACATCTGATTTGCATGGGATCTTAAACACTTATACTCATTGCCAGTATAGACGTAAACTCCTCTTGGTCCAAGTAGTCAACTTAAACACTTAATGTGGTCCTTTCGAAAAAATCTGCACAATTTAAACTTGCTACACGGTGCTCACACAGAGACTCCGTTCAGTTCGACTTGCACCCACGTAACTGCTACACTTCAGTTTTCCTGAAAGACGGTGTTCGCACTTATTGTTATTAACAGTGAATAATTGGGAATACGAGGTGATTAAATAAAAAGCATAATTAAGTGTCTATGTGCAATTTCAGTGATAGAGTGTCTTTTAAATATTTGACAACTAAATCTGTGCCAAGTGCAGCTCTGTGGTTTCCCTTTAGCGGTAAGGTCAATTTAGCTTTATTACCGCTATAAATAGCTTTAATTAGAATTGCATACTTCCACACCGGCAATGAAAAACCACTGTAAAATTTAATAATCTGGGAGGCAAGTGTTTTTTAGATTTTGCCAATGTCATCTTAAATCAAATAAAAAAGTCAATAATAAATTATTTTATTTTTTTTGAAAAAATATTATTATTATATTATCTGTATAATAAATAATGGATTTGCAGATAAACTCTTTAAACTCATAACTCATAAGACAAACTGTTTGGATTAACTGTATTACATTTATAACAAATTTTTTGCGAAATTAAAAAAATGTGAATTGACTTAAAAAACCTTCTTTAAATTTCTCGCTCCATGACTTAAAAGTTAACTGAAGTTACATGTGCACTAGTGAGTATAAATAGCACACTTCATATTTCCATATATTATCCAAGTCTATTTATTCCCTTGCCACGCGTTCAAGTACACGCTTAAACTGGTTTGCATGTACGTGGAATAAAAAATTGATTTGCAGCTTGCAGCAAATGTTTTTGAATTAGAAAGTTATATGTAAATTTTTGAAAATCAGAATTTGTGGACACTATATACGTGTAATTTTATTTTGCCATTAATGCACTAATGTGTGCTCCCTTCCATCAAGACATCAATGAGAGAGGATTGAGAGTACTATATACAGTTTGTTGACTAACGAGACATTACAACTAGTGGCTACTGAAGTTATCTTGAACAGCAATTATAATACCCTTAAAGACAGGATAATGAATAATTAGAAAATGTCGAATTTTCAAATCACACATTACAATTTGAAATTTATTTTTCAACCCCATAATTTACATTCACACCTTAATCTTTGTACATCAATGACTACACTCAATGAAAGCGAAAACAGTGCATTTCAAATGTTATTAGCAGATAAATAATGCGCATTTCATACATACAGAGCACCAACATATGCATACAAAAGTATAAGGCATAAGGTATAGGTATATAGACTGTTTACGCATGCAATCTTATTTGTCAATAAGGACACACACTTCATTATTAGTAGACATGTGATTCTCGACCGTAAAAACATATACTTGCCGTCGAAGAAATAACAAGGAGAGACACACACACAGACGGAAACAACTTTAAACTTGTAATTTGATGCTGTAGAAACAGCATGGCACACACACAAGCCGGTTCACAAGTTCAATTTATTCATTCTTTTGCCTCTCTTACCTCACCAAATTGCCTTATTACTCTACCGTCATGTATAAACATCACGACTTAATATGAGTACGCAACCAAACAGGAATACCTTATTGTCTAATCCAATAAACAAATTATGCCAGTATATATATGTCAATTCGGACATGCCTGAATGAGATTGACTAATCTTAGAAAACATTACACATTAGTTTTATTTTGCATACATAGTACTACATAGTACTATACAGTACATAGTACTATTGCCAAGCATATATGAAGGTGTCTTTATATTTTTCCAAGTAAATGTGCAACACGGAAAAGATTTGGGTTAATTATATCAGAATGTGAAGGGGCTCCCCATATAATCGCAAAATGATTTCCTATGCTTTACAGATCCACAGTCAAGACGCCAAAAGTTAGATTTATTCTGACAAGAAGACGCCTATCATTTTCTCAAAAGGAGAATGATTCCAGACACTTAGCACTCAAATATAACCGAGATTGTATAACGATTTTCCTGTCAATCCAACACAAAATTAGATACAAATGACAATTAAATTAAGAGAGAGAGAGGGGCTCCAAGGAATTGGAGAAGGAAATCATACTTTGGATACAATGGCTACAGGACCCAGCCCAACGTTAAAATCTAATTTAGGCAAACGTGAACGAGCAACTACGACAAATCATACTACAGTGTCGTCACGGATTTTAGTATTTCTCTTTATCATATTCTCAACGATAGAGAATTGTGCAGGGGGTGAATCGCGAGTTGTGTGCTATTACACCAATTGGTCTGCTTATCGTCAAGGCCCGGCAAAATTCCTCCCAGATAATATCAATCCCTACTTATGCACCCATTTAATTTATGCCTTTGGAGGATTGACTTCAGACTCGGGAATCAAGCCCTTTGATAAATATCAAGATATTGACAAGGGCGGCTATACTAAATTCAATGGCTTGAAAACATACAACAAGAATTTGAAGACGCTCATAGCGATCGGGGGCTGGAATGAAGGCTCCAGACGATTTAGTGCTTTAGTAGCGGATCCCGAAGCTCGGAAGAGCTTCATTAGACATTCCATCCGATTTCTCCGACAACATCATTTCGATGGATTGGATCTAGATTGGGAATATCCGGCTGCCAGAGAAGGCGGCGAAGATCAAGACAAGCCTAATTACGCCCAGTTTATCAAGGTGAGTGGACAATTTTAAACACGGAATTTTTAGGTTTATACCTTATTTTGGATTAATTGAAATTGAGTAATCACGTTATTGTCTTGCGTTCATGTCATCTATACTTATTATATACTTAAATTATATATATCTCTAAGTATACTAAGATCCATGCTATACAGTTAATGTACCGGCCCGTATCTTGATGCTTTCATACATACGTGGAGCTAGAAAGAGAATGCATTTCAGATGGGCCGTGCACTCTCCGCATGCTTATGCTATGAAAAATTGGATGTGTAAATCATTTATGAGTAGCGCTCTGTCCATTAATCATCCTTTACTCAAGTATCGGCAAGATTACAGAGCTAAAATATCTGAGTCAGGTTAGTCAGGTATATATCGCTGTGCCAATAACAGTACCTAGATGTACGTAATTCCCTTTGCACGCTACGGGTTGAGTTGAAAATGTGAGGTTTTGAAAGCAGGGCTTAGGAATATCAATAAATGTATCATGAATATCAAAATAACTTGGGCAGTAAATTAGAAAATTACGGCAATTTTCCTCAGAAACAGGGTGGACAATGTCAACAAGTAATCTCTCAAAGGAGAGAAATAGACACGAGGAAGGGGTAGGAAAATGAAAGTGAAAAATAGTTACATACCTCTGAGAGGTTACTCTTGACATTATGCACGACTTATGTAGATATGAAAATAAAAACACGAGTTTGCTAACAAAATTAAGAGTAAAAACACAAAAGTTTTCATACAAAAGTGTATTCTTAGGGAATTTTCTATTTCTCTATCCTTGCCTTCGTTGTTGGTGCGGGCTGGCTAGTATGTCCATTATATGTACGAGAGTTTAGAAGTGAAGTGAGAGTTCCTCCCTGTGCATATAAGTGTTGTTGTTTCTTAACAATCACAGCATTTCGTCATGCAGAGTATACCTTTGAATTGATGTGGGTGCATTATTTCCACCTTATAACTGTAGTATTATGTTATTCGTTGTCTCTCCTCAATGTCTTGGTTCTTATATTTAGATCTGATAGTGATCGGAGGAAGGAAGTATCCATGCTTTGAACCTTGGCCTAATTCTATATGCTTTCTTGTGAAATTATTATACAAAATATGTTTATGGGATTTTCTCAAAATTCCTACGGTCTACACAACCTTTGGCAGCAAATAAATTATATTCTATTATTGTAAATCCTATCAGAGCAGATGTTTATGGCGAGAATTCCACTCTAGTTCACATACACGAGGGCTGTAAACATAAATATGCAAACAGCATACAGTCAAATGTGTTTCATGATGAACATAATATTAAGCTGATTTCTCTTATGTACACTTGTCATTTCTGGAGACAGTGCAGGTGCTTTATTGGAAATACTCTCAATACTCTTACTGCGATACCTTCTCTTAACAATGACATGCGGACGATACGAAAAAAATTAATCCGGTGGTCGCACATAGCAAAACATAATCCTTACAGGTACATATAGAATATCCCTGAAGGTAGTTTCTCAAAGAATTTAGAAACTACACAACACCTTGATATTTTTCTGTAATAATTATTTGTATATACAACAGTAACTTATTTGCTCTTGCATTTGAAGCAACCTCATGCATCCAATATCTGTATACTTGCAATATACAGCACTTGGTTGACATTGTTAAAAAAAACTGGAAGTCATTGTTGTGTGGCTACTTTGATGCTTCATTTGTAACTTTTATCTATTCCGCGGCTATAGCTTTGATAGCTATGTTAGAGGTTTCCTTTCCCGACGTACACAAGTAAGCTTCCAGATCCATATCAGTCATTTTTTACAGAGCTACAATACTGGTATTTCAATGTGTCAACGTTAATCACTATAGCCTATTTGAGTTAATCATATTATTCTACTCACGATGTCATACTCAAGGATTTGAGAATGGGAGCTCTACACTATATACAACTGATGACGGGAGTCATGGGAGTAATCCAAACTGTTCCCAGCCCAAGAGAGCTCAATTAGTTTTCATTATCACTATAATATTAATAACAAGCAGTTAAAATTGCACAACAATGAGTTGCTTAATTTTTTGTTTGACCATAACACTCTTGCATTTCCTTGGTTTGGTTGTGTATTAGAGGTTGCAAACCATCGGTTGTAGATTGAATGAAACTGAACGCTAGATCAGCTTCCCATCATCAAATCCAGGGAACATTTCCCTAAGTGTTGTGTCATTTGCAAAGTTAGGTAGATAATTATTAGCTTGAGTCAATGAGACTTTCCAGCTACCCTTGAAATACTTGAAAAATGCTGGAGATATCACATCTAGTTTTTATCCCTGTTGACCATTGAATAGAATGAATTTTGATGAAAGGTAATGTGTCATCATCTTTTCTTCAAGGAAAATCAAGTTTAATCATTGTAGGCATAAACTTTTTGATAAAAAAATGCATTACATAACTTGTCTGGGAAGCAATATTTGCATACATTGACACTAATAGTAAATACCATTAGTAATTATATAATATGTAATTTATACCTTGGACACTTATCGTTAGTAAAATCTCGTAATAAATAAATTACAAGTACAGATGTTGTATCCAAATGGAAATCATAAGCTCAAATTTTGGCTGCTATAATGGTTTACTATAGTCGAATGGTTGTTTTCCATAAAAATTTTCAAGAGCTCCGCAATCCATGAACAAACAAGTGGTTAGTAAAGTGGAAGTGTCAAATTTCTTTTAAAATATTATTTCTTTTAAGCAAAGACCAATTATTTTTTAAATGCAAACTTGGATTTACCACTTTTCTCAATAAGTTGCAAATATTTTCATGGCATGTTTTTACTTAATAATGAATTTTTACTGATTTGGATCTTTCATACAGTTAAGACTTGGATACCTTATGACACTGATATCTAAAATAATCTCCAAGTATACACATATATATGTATACTTGGATTTCGTATATATACAAAATCACGCGATTATTCTTCATTTTTAAGGTTTCAAATAACTTAAATATTTCAACAAAGACGCTAAATTAGCATGCAATCCTCCTAATTTGAGAAAAATATTTTCGAGAAATGTGGTTTCATGCAAAGTTTTTTACACACAAATATATTACGTGTTCAACACATAATCTCATTTCATTCTGAAACTTGTTGCTTATCCGTAGATGGAAGTTCATGAGATTAACTTTCTCAAAAGAAAATTATTAAAAACAATCATAATATGCGGCGGCACCCGAAGTCGAAGGAAGGGAATGAAAGCAACGAGAGCAAACTAAAATGCAGTGAATCAAGGCAAAATAAAAGATCCACAATGCTTTTGGACTTGTAATTTTTACATTTTCACTTTCTGTTAAAATATTGTACACGTAATGGTGGCAGGAACGTGATCGGCTTAAGTTTCAGTTACAAATTAACATTTCTGTTCTATTCTCACTCAAGGCTCGAATGAGCATGTAAATGAATCACAATCACGGGGTATGATGAGAATACCGATTCATAATGCGCAGTGAATTAGGTAGGTATATAAGCGTGAATGATGATGATGACAATAATAATTTCATCCCAGAGAAGCATTTAAAAGTCCTTAGGTACATAGATCTGTGAGTTTTTTTGGTACCTTTAAATTAATTTGAGATGACGAATGTATTGCGCATTGAGTTTGTAAAGATTAAAAATATTTGCATTTAAATTCCACTAAAAATATTTGTGCATTTAAGTTCCACTACCAAATATTACTCATTTAAGTTCCACTACCAAATATTACTCATTTAAGTTCCACTACCAAATATTACTCATTTAAGTTCCACTACAAAATATTTGAGCATTTAAATTCCACTAAAAGGTCTTTTATTGTGACGACAGATATGAATAATTTTGAACTCATTTATTTTGATTCATTTGCAGGAACTCCGGGAAGCTTTTGAAGACGAGAGTCGAGCAACAGGTCGGTCTCGCCTTCTCTTAACCATCGCTGTGCCAGCTGGGATTGATACCATTGAGAAAGGCTTTGATATTCCTTCTATCAATAGGTAAATTTGTTTGATAATAAAAAAAAACAACCTCTTGAGAGAAAACTTTTATAACTTTTTCTCAGTCTTATACAATGATTTAGACAAACAGTTGGGATTAGCATTTTAACTCGATATTTACGGCCACACCCAGTACTTTAATTGTTTTTTAACGAGTGAGAAGCCCTGACATGTCACGACACCATGTGGTGTGTAAGCTTTTTGCGTCCGTACTAAATACATTCGGACACTTATTTCAATGTATAAGTACACTTTTAATTTTTAAAATAGGTACCGACATATCATTAATATGTCTATACTTATATATTGGAATATATATCATTAATTCATGTACTCTACCGTGTCCATTTTCCTCAGCTTATTCTTAAACCAGCAGAGATTGCATATATTTTACGTTCGTATCTAGTATAAAGTATTCGACTGCGTCGCCATTTCGTTGAATTCACACTCCATTGTCAACTTTTAATTCGCAATTTTCAGTCAAACAGTTCAATTTTCAGTGCTCTAAAGCACCATGCCTGCACACCTGTAGCTACACACACACACACACGTGTAGCTGTCTAATTTAGTTTGGCAATGCCGTAAATTCAGAATTGCTCACTGTTTAACATCTGGGAGCAGCTTTCTTGCAACCTTTTATGCATGTATATAATCTACTGTATAGTTGTATAGTTAATCTGTAGAGTTGTAACCACGTAAGCCACTAGATAAAATGAATAAAAATCTATAGTTGTAATTTTTGTTCGGTTGAGGCAGGACATTAATGTTGGTGATATGTGTCGCATAAAATATTTGTTTGTCTATATTCTCCTAAGAAAGAACAACATCAACTGTTTTATGACAGTGCGAACTGTTCTTGTATAAGTATCTGTAGTACAAGAATGACAATGTGATATCATTATAAAATAACAATATTGTACCTGCCACAGCAGTTTTATTAGACGTGCATCAGGTAGATTTGCCTAAGGTGGGAGTAGTCTTATAATAAATTAATGATAAAGTTCCTGTATTTACAATGCATATTGTACCGGGTAGTAAATGTTTGATTAAGGAAAAATACAGAGTAATGCTGAACGCAGGTTATAGTTGTTATTGTTTTGTCACATATAAATTTACGGCAGTACAGTGTATCCAATCTCATCGAGACTAACGGCCATGGTACGTACATTGTACGTTTATGCTGACAATACAAAACACTGCATTGGTATTGTTAGAACTTCATGTTAAGTCCCAATAAAGCTTTCTAACTCTTAATTAACTTACACAGTTCATAAAGTTAGGTTGCCGACAGCTCCTTAAAGTTTGACACATTCACATACCATTACTACTTGCGGTTGATTCCCTTGCGCCTTGTACTTATATGTATCCTTATTGTATACTTGTACTTATGGTCAGAGTTTTTTATACAGGTAAATTCTCATATGCACGTCCAAAGACGTAAGTGATTTTTTGCTTGTTTTCGCAAATGAATTAATTAAATGTATCACACTTTCATTAGTTCTAACTACTTAAACAAAATTTAATACTTTACGACGCGAGATTGCCACCAGAGTAAGTACCTAAATGTAATAATTCAGTCAGGCGGTGTAAAATTAAAAATTTAGTTTGAGTATTACAGTTTTGCCCTGGGGCTGCTCAAAATATTCCTGGCATGCTCAATTAGAGAAGTACAAATCGTCGGCAAAAGGTTCTAAAGTACCAATTTCTATTTCGTCAATACAGAAATTGGTACTTTAAGATCCTTCGGCGATGAAATGTAATTGTGTAGGGGCTATACTCCATATATAAGCTAAAAATCGAAAATAGTGTTTAATGTAAACAACATCTCTTACTACAATTATTATAGGTACAATCTTTTATTATATACGATTGTTCCATATATGCTAAAATGCTTAGATATACATATGAAAAAAACTTGCTATTAGGAATGCGCCTCATTTAGAAACGTTTGACAAGGCTGAATGACTCGAAAAAGAAATTGTTTCAAAGTCACAACAGGTTTTGTGTCTGCTTCGAATTTATTGTAGTAGAATTAAATGAACAATAACCATATAATAATTTGATCTATAATACGTTACAGGGATGTGGATTTCTTCAACATTCTCACCTATGACTACCATGCTTCAACGGAACCGACAGCTAATCACCATGCGCCTTTGAAAGCGACTGGAGGTTATTCAGCTTACGATTACAAGAGTCAATTGAACATTGTAAGTTGTCATTTAATATGAGACATAATTTTCTCCCATACGCATTCTTGCTACATGGCAAGAATTAAAACTCTACATACCAAGAATTAAAACTCTACATACCAAGAATGAAAACTCTACATAGGAAAAATGAAAACTCTATATAGCAAAGAATAACTCTATACATAGAGTTAAGACGAGAGAATTAACTTGAGAATTGGCGTACAGCTGACACATTGTATAGTAGTATTGTAGACATGAAAGTATAATGTTGTTAAATTAAAAGGTGTGTATGACAGCTCGTCTATACGTTCCAGACGTCACGCTTTAATATGAGATTTTTATTACTTTAACACTGCCGGACATGAGGCAGACAATGGGAACTTATCGTTATGCAGAGGAAAGACATTAAAGGAACTTATCTGGGGAGATTATTAAATAAATAATACTGTCTCAAATTTCACAGGAGTACACGATTCAACATTACCTCAAGGAAGGAGCGGATTCTGATAAGCTTGTTGTGGGTATCCCTACGTATGGAAGATCTTACACTTTGTTCAATGTGGAGAGTACGGATGTGGGCGCTCCAGCCTCAGGTCCTGGAACGAAAGGGAAATTTACCAAGGAAGCTGGATATTTAGCTTACTACGAAGTACGTTCATTTGTTTTTGCCTCCCATCTATTGTAAATTACATACTTGTATGTATCTACATATATACTTATATATTACATATACGTTAAATTAAATGTATGTAACTTACAATGTTGCTCCATTTGATATGCTGACTCAGTTGAGTACCTCCAAGTTGTAATTATTGCACGCATTATTCTGTAACCGTGTCAAACTTGCAAAGTAGTTAAATTTATTTTTTTTGTTTCATTTTCCTTTACAACACTTTCAGTGTGGATGTTCTTGTATACGTTGTTATTGTTATTGGATTTTATTTGCTTTAATTTATATAATTATGCTCTGTAGCAATGGCTCTTTTTCTTGTGGTTTCCCCTCTGCTCCGTTACTTTGAAGGAAACTGCTGGTGGACGAAGTGCAGACTGCACACACGTGCTATAGATGATGCTTCTTCTTCTTCCTTTGATGATAATAGTCTTTTCCCTTCTCTTAATTACTCTTACACGGCTAAATGACGGCTTTGATCTGTTCGTTACTTTTCATGGCACTGGAATTTCGATTGTAATCACGAAAATTGTACGAGTATAATTACTATTGGGTTCACTAGTTTGGAGCAAAAGATTTTATTTTTAAACTTGACCTGCAATAACAACATTAATAAGTATCTATCTGTATTTGGACCGTATAAACATTAATGTGTTAAAATCATCAATGGGTGAGAAACTCATTATCCATAAACACACAAATGTTTCGCTCAAATCCAAAGGTTAACCGATTGATGAGATTTTCATTAGCTGAAAAATAGTTTTAATGGTCGAGAGTATGAACCAAGAAATTTGTGCTATACGCATACTTTTCAATTATACATCTATGTACTGATGAGTTTAGTAGAGTAGAGCAGGAGGCAATGTGATTAACCGCAGGACGTAAGTGGGTGAGTAAGGCTTGAACCGCTATGCATGCTTTTGGGGATATTTAGGCTAAGTATATAGTCTGCTTCTCACGTGGAGAGATCCATAAGATAGTTTCTAACAATTACTTTTCCTCTCTCTCCTGCAGCAGCATTTACTTCTCAGCCGAGCGGAAGTGCTTGACGAAGCTTAAAACTCTTGAGTAGTAAAGATTTGGAGGGAAAACTTTTTACAAGCTGTTTTAATCAGTTCTCATCTGCATCATCATCATAAAAATCATGATCTGTAGGCTACTCAGTCGTCAAAAACA
This sequence comes from Lipothrix lubbocki, assembly GCA_034696945.1. Classification (NCBI taxonomy): domain Eukaryota; kingdom Metazoa; phylum Arthropoda; class Collembola; order Symphypleona; family Sminthuridae; genus Lipothrix; species Lipothrix lubbocki. The sequence continues at coordinate 136,850 of JAQGAK010000119.1, forward strand.
TTTTAGCTATTTCATGGACGTACACATTATAGGATTTGCTGTATAAAAGTGTATAAGACCACATCATCGTCGTGCTCTATAACTGAATATACGAATACACCATATGAGTGTACATCATTACTAAGTCCAAGCTAAAATGTATAATAACATAGGCAACACTATTTAATACTTGTCAAGATGCAAAAATGTCATGTGCTATAGTAGTGTTTCCGCTTCGCTCACAGCCTTAAAAGCAATAATCTTCTCTTTGTGTACATAACGCTAACATCCCTTATTGTGATTTACAGAGAGGAGAAGAATATGACAGATGAGTTTCAAGCTCTGTTGATATGCATAAGAGTGTACGAACTCCTGTAGACGTCTTTTGCAAACTTCATATCTAGCCTTAATTATCAACTGTATAATTATGCAGGTCTATTTTCTTAACACGATGACTGCTATTATGGTTGTGAGCATGAAGTATTGAGTGCAGGAATTAAAAATCCATTATGGCCTCCTGTCTTAAATGTGCACTGTTTTGCATATGAGTCAGGACAGTAAGACAATTTAGAGCTCTCATGAGAGTAATTTACAAGTATTGCTGTTTTAGATTTTCTTCAGATTCTCTTATAGTATCTCTTATAGAATCTTTTATAATATCTCTTATAGAATATAGAATGGCTCTGTATGTAGAATTTCATTTTTATACCTACTGTACTTCTAGCCCGTACATCCATATCTATTCTTGACACCTCTCGTGCAGACTGAAAAGATAAGCGTTTGTGATTTATGACTGAATCGTCAGTAACTAAAGTAACAATAAGCACCTTGAACGTCCTACTCCAAAAGCATAGAAAGTCCATCAAAGAATTGCACTGTGTGATTTGTTTGCCGAAAACTTTTGTACATGCACACAACTTTGCAAAAACAACACATGAGTTGTTGTTGCATGCTTTATTATTGATTATTATCATTATCGCTTGACCGAGGCGCTCGCTGATTGACATGAATCAAACTTATAATAATTGCCAGGTATCTCACAATAATATGCAGGTATGTAGGAAGTGTTGGGTAATGGGACAGACATACTCACATGCCCTGACTAGCAGTGAATTGGTACAGGGGATTATATATTGACCGATCAAACGTTATGTAGCTACTTTGCAACTTCCGAATCAACTCACGCAACAACACCTTGCGCTTCCTTGAGATTTCCTCTCTATTGTGTCAGAGTTTAAATAGAAATTATTTGCTTACTGCTTGTATAGTAAATAAGTATGTATTAATTCACGCACGCAATGCATATACTTAATCCTATACGCAATTCATATATGTGCTTGCTATATGTTACTGAGAAGAAGAAGAAACTGGATAAAACAGTTTTTGCTATCGCCAATTAACTCCTTTAGCGTGTAGAGTTAATTACGTACTTACCAATGTGCAAACTTTGCAACACATATTTCAACCTAAATAACAATGTGTGTACTTTATGAGGCCTGTAATAATGGGAATTAAAATGGTTCCTTTTCTTTTCGCTTTTGTTTTCATGCGAGTATAGTACAAGTACATGATGCACATGGTCAGTTTCATGTTCGAAGTATTAATGTTGGAGCAAACAAGAACAAGTAGGCACAATAAATTAATTTAATATTATATCCTGTAGATAAGTATGAAAAAAAAATAATACAAATAGTTGCAGATCTAATTAATGCATGTCGACTATCTAAAGGACGTTCCTGCAGCCAGTCCTATATTAAAGGGGCTCCCACGGAATCAAAACAATACCTCATTGTATATAGGTTGCAAAATCATGAGCAATTAATCATTCGTAGACAAACATGTGTCACAATGTTTAAAGGATTATAAACGGGAGTATTGCTTTATGTGCTCATGTTCTCTTTATACTCATAACTATATCTATATAATATGTAGTCAATTCAAGTTACCATGAGAGGTTAAACCCAGAAAATATGGTTTGCGGAATATGGTTACATTACTTTAGAAAAGCGTCAAGGGGTAAATAACTTTAAACCAGAAGTTGCACATTGTAGAGCAGACAGTATCACGCAGGAAGTATGCGCTTATTAGTCAATCTTGGACATCAACTTTTATGTATTTGCATGTATGTATGTACCTACATGTATCTATACATACCCATATGTATCTATATGTACCCATATGTACTCATATGTATCTATATGTAAGCAAACATGTCTGATTCTGAACAAAGTGTACTACAAAATTGAATGTGGACTTTTAGAATAGCCACAGCTGGTATAGTATCTCACAATTCACAATGCAAGCCAGGTTATCTGATTTAAATGAAGTTACAAGCAGAATTCGCTGACTTTGCAGAGGGAACAGCGTGAGTAAAACGTTTCTTTTGAAAAAGATAAAAATGTTAAAAAAAACCTGTGGTGAGCAGTGCTAAACATTCAGCAGAGGCACATAGAGAAATGTCAGGAGTGTCATAAGCTGGTCTTTTAATAATTATGCAAATTGTTCCAAAGCGGAAGATCTTAGAGTTTGAAAGTAGTGTAAAAGTGAGGCTTGACAATAGGTAATAATAATACAAAACAATTTTTCTGCAGAAATGTGCGAATGAATACAGTCATCAACGCTCCTAATGTGTAAAACTTTTTCCTTCCCCTTTGCATTTCATTTGAGGATAATGAGAGCATTTAGCACGTACCGTTAAATTATTTGTGCAAATGTACGCACGTACGGCAATCAGAAATAGTGTACAAATATATAATACACATGTAATATACATATAGGTAGTACGTCCATTGTGAATGATTGCGCTGGTTTGGTAGCTTGAATATATTATTACTTTAATGGCATTCGGTAATAACTTTCATGGTGTATTGCTCTATCTACTTTTCTTCTTTATGTCAGATATGTTGATATGAAAAGTGTGGGATTTCAGTAAATTAAAAAAGAGAAATCTAATGTTTTTATTGATTGTTTATAAATAATTAATTTTGAAAACGCAGATCTGTGAAGGAGTCAAAGCAGGTCAGTGGCTAGTAGAAAACGAAAACAACGACAACCAGGGTCCACATGCTATTAATGGGGATCAGTGGGTGGGTTACGACGATACAAGAATTGCCGAAGTGAAGGTAAGTCTTTTCTGACCATTGGAATTGAGAGTACAGATGCTTCAAGTAGCCTGTCATTAAGCTATATGTCAATTTCAACAACAGCAACAATATTCAACACGCCAAGGTTTTTGGCACTTTTTTTTGTTGCTGTTGATGTAAAAGTCACGGGGAAGCTTTTTTCCTGTCAACTTTTGCTGTGTAATGTAAGCGAGACTAATTTAATTAAAAATGTTGTTTAGGCCAAATGGGTTCGTGAAATGAACCTTGGAGGAATTATGTTCTGGTCCGTTGATAATGATGACTTCCGAGGCTCTTGTCATGGGAAACCCTTTCCACTCATTGAGGCTGCAAAGCAAGCTTACTACATCAATGAGAACACGGCAACAGCACGTCCCAGTTCCCGATTCCCAGTCAAGACTCTGAGTAAATCCTCAAACAGACTCTCGACAAGATTCACAACGCCGTCGCCACCTTCAACCACAACTGGCACTCAAACTAGGCGTAAAAAGAAGCCCAAAACCAAAAATAAGAGACGACCAAAACCCAGAGCCACTCAACGAACAACTACTGAGAGAACAACCACGACCACAACTGCGACCCCTGCTAACTTCAATCCTTTGAGCACCCCGGCACCACCTACTACTCCAGATCCCGGTGTGGATTTTGAATGCAAAGATGAAGGATTTTTCCCACATCCCAGAGAATGCAAGAAATACTTTTGGTGTTTAGATGCCCCTGGCCTGGGTCTCGTCGCTCATCACTTTACCTGTCCAGCCGGTCTTTTCTTCAACAAAAACACTGACTCCTGTGACTACGCCAGAAATGTGCCATGTAAGCCAGGAGGAGCGGCCACGACGACGACCACCACCACAACGACTACAACCACCACCACCACCCCAAAACCCAAGACCACCACGACCGAAGCACCTGAAGAGGAATATTATGATGAAGAGGAAGAAGAATCGGAAGAAGAGGAAGAGGAGCCACAAGTAGTGAGACCAAAACCTACTTATGGAACTAATAGTGGCAAGTCCGCCAAGGAAATTAATGACATCAAGGACCTTCTGAGGATCATTAAAAAATTAGGGGGTGTGGAAGAATTGGAGAAATACTTAGAGGAGAACCCAAGTGCGGCCAAAGCCGTTCAGGAATTCACAGAGGAAGAAGAGGCTGCAGAGAAGGAAGAGAAGGTCCCTAAGAAATCCGTCACTCCAAGTAGATTTACACCCAGCCCTTCTATCAATCGCTCTAGATTCAAGCCCAGCAACAGCAACACATCACCCAGAATCAATCCATTGAGATACACGAGCATTCAGCGCACAAAAGCTCCAACGCCAGCGCCAACAAAGAAAGTCCAAGAGGATGTAACAGAAGAGGAAGAGGACTCAAGAGAAGAGGATTTTCGGCCCCCCGCAAGACACAAGCCGAAAGAGAATAAGGAGTACGTTACATTAAGTAGAGATAAGAAAACGTCCAGTACTGAAACTTCTGTTGTTGTTAGAATTAGTGATGATGAAAAATTACTGGAGAAAGACACAAATAAGGGAACCACAGAGAAACCCTATGTCACTATTAGCAGACCTTATGCTAAAGTCACAGGGGAATCACAGGTTCAAGAGTCACATGTAAATACTAATCGTCTTAGGTAATTTTTCAAAAGTTGCACTTATTTATTAGGCTTTTATTTATTGCACCCGGCGTCCTTAACCAGTGAATAAAAACAAATGCAATAATTATCCTCATAATTATTTCCTTTTAGATACATTTCATTGTCTAGGCGTCCATCTTCCACTACCCCAAGCAGTAATAAAGATGAGACTGAGTCCAAGAGAGGATCTGATTCCAACAACGGTGCTGAAGAAGTTGATGATGTATGTTTTGCAGTTATTACAATAAGTTACAGTTAAGAATAATAGTTATATTTACTGTCACATCAGATCCATTTCGTGGTTAAAACTTTTTAAGTGCCAATACCTCGTAGTAACTTGTAGCTAGTACATAGTACCTTGTGGCTAGTACATTGTACCTTGTAGCTAGTACATAGTACCTTGTAGCTAGTGCATAGTAACTTGTAGCTAGTAGTAACTTGCAGCTAGTACATAGTAACTTGTAGCTGGTAGTAACTAGAGATTGAGTTTTACTCCCACATTAAATCTTGATAATTGCTCTTTAAAGGATGATCGAGCAGGCTCATCCAAGGATGACACAGAGGAGGAAGATGCCACTGAAGAAGAAGAGGTTGAGCCAGCGAAACCATCGTCAACGGTTACGTTCACAACCAGCACAACTACGTCGACATCTAGCGGCACCACTCCGGAAGCATCCGCTTCTACACCAAGACCTCGAATTCGTATCCCAACAAGGAAAACTCTAGGATTTCAAAGGTCCCGAAACACGATTTCTACAACGACTTCCAGTACTAGACCCTCCACTGTAACAACAACGGAGAAACCGTCTGACATATCGTCTAGAAGGTCTAGAGCTTTTTCTGTAGGAAACAGAAAAAACCTTCTGGCAGAACGGAGACGAGCCTTTTCGACAACCACAACGACGGCCGCCCCAGCGGAGGAAGACAAGACAGAGGAGGATGCTACTGATGAAAGGTGAAGTAAACGTAACGTTTGTTCTGCGTTAAGTTGTAATACATAATAATAGGAATTAGCCCATCATTATTTAATGAGCAAAGCAATCGGTAATGCATAATACGATTTACGGAATTTAAAATTATTTTATTTCTGTAGAATTCCAACTGATATTTTTTCCAGTCCTTATTACACATTATTATTTTTAAAGTCAAAACCATGAGGCGTCTGACCTTAAGCGTACTTGAGTGTAATAAATATTTTAAAATAATTAAATTTTAAAAAATATTTAAAAATATTCTTGACAGGTCTGTTTAAGAGGTCGTCATCATTTACCGAATTAATTATTAAATTTTTTCAGTCTGAAAACGAGTAAATAGTCAGTAAATTCAATAAACTGAATTATTCAAAAAATTCAAATAAACATTGGAATGTTTGCTCAATTGTAAGTAAACGCTTATTACAATTAAAATAAAATTAGGGTTATTGTAGGAAATTATGGCATAATGTTAATATTGCTACTGTCAATAATCGTAATGCTCAAGTCATGCTCAGGTACGCTACTCATGGTGTTTGACGAGTATACTGAACTGTGGGTGTGAAGATTGATACTTCATGACGATAAGTTACTCACCAACTAATTAACGTTTTTGACCTGTACAACTCTATTCTTATCGAATCCTAACATTACTAATGCCTGAAAAGACCTAATAACAGGTATATTGTAAATATATTTTTCTGTACGGACGATTGTAATTTAGCTACTATACTTACCGACATTGTACGTATATTATGTATTTTTTATATACTTATATAATTTTATCTTGTTTATAAATGTTTTGTACATTGCCGTTCATTAAAATTAAAAATTAAAATGCAATATACTGATAAGTTGCATATTATGTTTCTTATCTCATGCATTCTGTTTAGATGTCATTTAGTTCTTACAACCAAGATTAAAACCTATTATCGTTATCAAGAACTCAAGAAAGCTCATATTGAATATTAGTTACGGAAGTTCATGTAATGTTCTTATTACATGATAGTGTCTGAGGTTTGCCTGCCTTAAAATAATATGTCTGTAATATTATGTATGCAGACATGCGAAACCTGCTCTCTCAAACCGAACTGTCAGTTCGGTTTCGAAAGTACTTATCATATGAGTACTGTATATATCCTTATACGTTGTATTCTTGTACGTAGATCTTCAATCCGTTTTTCAATGGAGCATCCATACTGCTTTAAGTAAATTAATCTAAAAATTGCAATTACCCAGTGCGGTTATTGTGGATAGAATATACAACTTTCCCATTTGAGGAACCCAAGCTGTTTTCCGTGAATACAAATCAAATTTGCCATTTGCATGATCTATAAAGCATGTTTTAACCCACGTCTTTTGGTTATTTGGTTGGTTGCATGACTTGTTTTTGTAAATATGCTATTGAACAAAATCTCATTTGTACATTTTTAATCATAATTTCAAAGTACCCCACTACCCACTTTACAACTTTGACAACACTTAACCATCACTAATACAGATGCCATACACAGTAATATTCTTCCCCTACCCTAACATTATAATACCTCCAATATACTTATACTTATTACAATGTAATTACTCCTCGCTTTTCTATCATGCCGCCTGTATGATTGTAAATACAATTTTAACAATTCTGGACTTGTGAAAACGAAAAACAAACTCAAAAATGACCCACAGAACTCACAGAGAAGTTTGTAGGAAGCTACTAAGGTAACTTGTTTACTTGTTGAAATTACTATGTAGCAGAACAATCTTAATTGGAAATCGATCATGTAGCGAAGAACATCATCCATTTGAGAATACAGTGTAGTTAGATCGCAAACAGTACACTAAATGTAACAATTACATACTATTATTACCTATGTAGAACTTATATACGTTGACAAAAGTTGGAACTTGACGCTTGAAAAACATGGTTTAACAAATTCTTAATTAAATATAGAGTATGGAAACACTAAAACATGATTACATTACAACCCTTGTCATCTGAAGGAATAATATATGACGATTTTATTTTTTGCTTTTACATTTTCCTTCTCTGGTACCTTACACCACAAACACTGAAACACAAAACATTACGTTGATGTGCAATCATCCGCTGAAAACTCCTTCGCTTTCGACATGAAATATGGTCCTGACAATTGTGCGTGAACATAACAGCCCGGCTGAGTCCATTGATGAGTACGCAACAAAGACGGCGTACCCTCCAAGTTCGACAAGTACAACGAGTACATCAGCTTCTACGACTACAACAGAGAGACCGTTTAATGATTTTAGAAGGAACAGGAGTAGGTATCGGCAAAATGAAGTTTTGGAAACATCCACACCCTCCAGACCCAGACAACGTGCGAGACAACGAACCTCAACTACCACGGAGCCCTATTACCAATTCAGCAGTCCCGTCACTGAGCTAGAAGAGTATTATCGTCCATTCCAAAGAGTTCGGAGACCTACCTCCACAACAATCACTCCTTTAACAGGGTCACCTAATTTCCAAACGGCTGTTATCCGGAGACGAACTAGAAGACCCACGATTTTATCCACCACCCCCGCTCCATTCGTGAGGAGGACGACCAGCACCACCACGACAACAACTCCATTACCCTTGACTACAGTTACCCGCTACGCTCCCAATGTAGCCACGACCTTGGGAAGTGATGATGGTACGGAGTACTATTACTACTATTATGACGATGATGAGGACTCCGCGGATCAGACATATAAGAAAGCTTCCCGGGATGATTTATTTGATAAATCCCAATCCGCCCGTTCTCACAATCAGTTCTCGAGGCGTACTTTAGATTTAAGCCCAGCGGCGGATTCTAATGGGGGCACAACAACAGGCTCTAAAACCAGTTCGAAAAGAGCCAGTTCTGCGACAGTACCACTCTCCCAGAAGATCAGAGTGGATGAAGATGGGAATATCTATTGCCTGGATAAAGGAATTTTCCCTCATCCCAAATCCTGTAAAAAATTTGTTCACTGCGTGTCAAGTGATGAGGAAGGAGGTGATAAAGATCTAATTCGAGGCTGGATTTATTCATGTCCTGAACTATTAACTTTTGATGTAGTTGGTGGAATGTGCAATTGGGCACCCAATGGCAGTAACAGGAATGTCGATAAGAGTGCGTGTTCGGAATGAGATCAGTTCACATGAGTAGTGGTGCTTTATTCTAGATACCTTCATACTTATATAGGGGTGCGGATATAAGCACGTTGAAACATCCGTGTGGAAATGTAAGCTCGTGTGTTTTTATTTCAGTATATGTAGCTCCACTTGTCTAGCTTGTGTTTGTATTCAAATCGCCAAAGTATTTACACAAACAATGAATGTCTGCAAGGGGGGAATATTTTTTGTGAGTGGGAAATATTTTGTAAATATTATATAAGAAAACTTGCAACAAGTAGTGAGAATCCGTAGGTATTCAACGTTTTGCATGCTATATGGGCATTTGGATATTGTCTGAAGTTTGAAAGACAGCCTCCCTACACTATGTAAGTTTTATGCAATATGTTCAGTACACCCTTCTCTTTATATTTTAATAACCCAAATAAATTATTTTACGCAGGGTACTAAATCCTGCGTGTTTTCATTTTTTTTCTGAAGCCAATTCTTTGCAATTTATTATTATTGTAGTTTGTGTATCACTACCAGTTTGAGAAATCATAAATTATATTTTATTACATGATCGCATTTTTGTTACTACTTCCTGTAAACAATACTTATATATTATTACTTGTATTATATATCACTGATGATGAGTTCAGCTTCGTGTTATCGATTAAGTTTTGCAGAAGAACATGTTTAGTATATATATTGTATGTTGTCGCCGGTTTTTGTACTCCAAATATTATTATATAAGATAATATGTTTTAGACTTGTAGAGCCTTGTGGCATTGCCTAATCTTGGTACAAATAAAAGAGACAAATTTTATGACCTTACAACCTTCGTCAATTCTTGTGCCCATAACATCACAAATTCGATGCCGGAAGCAATGAGAGCGGGAATTCTTTAGCTTCAAGTGACTTTTAGCCACGTAAACAATTGTCCATGTTTTTTCCAGCGGAAGCTAGATACTACTACATTACGCCACATTTTTACACCTACACGGATAATTCAGCAACATTTAGGTACGTATAACTTCGCAACGTTTAGGTACGGATAACTCAGCAACATTTAAGTACGGATAACTCACAATCAGCAACATTTAGGTACATGCATGGCTACTGACTCAAAAAGTCAACTATCCTAGTACTAATGACAGTTCGATTGACGCAAAGCTACTGGTACAGTCAAAGGAAGCTATACAATATAGATACGTATACTAATAACCCCGCATGTCTAATTGGCTTAATTGCATGCGTCCCCTCAAAATACACGAGTAACTCTTGCTTTCGACTTTCGAGAATCACCAACTAAGCAATAAATTATTCCGGAAGTCTTATTTTAGCTCGCTTCACCCTTTCCACATTGCGGGATTTCACCTGCATAATCACCTATTACAGGCACAATTGCAAATAAAAGCTATCATTTAATCTATAAGTAGTCATTTAGTCTATACAGTCTATTGTTGTCCCTCCATAATTTACGAGTAATTGAGGTCAATGAATACAAATGGAGTATTTTTTGTATCTTCAAACTCCAAGGAATCAAATTTTTTGAACTATTTTAGAAAATTCTAGACCTAGAATTTTCTAAAATAGTTCAAAAAATTGAAATCCACCTGTGGGATTTAGTTTATTAATAAATAGTAATTTTAATAATAAAAAGTTTAAATCATAAATAGTTAGCGTTGATTATGCTCGGAACACATTTTTTAAGTCATTTTTTGCTTTTTACCAGTTCGTATAAAATGTAAAAACACTGATAACGTTCCATAAATATGCACGATGCAGACCATATTGTCACTTTCGAGAAGTTGTTGTAGAAAAAACCGCAGTTTGGCGCTGCAATCAACGTAGCTAATCCTTCACAACCCTTTTTCTCTGGCTTGGCTCCTGAATCTTAATCTATACAGGCATGAGTACAAATAAGTCAGTCGTGTTATCGACAACGGGATTCAACAACAAAAACAATTGGAAAGCCATTGTGAATATGAAAACAAACAATTTAGTTACTTAATATCTACATACAGATACTTACTATATTCACGTCAAAAAAAAAACCACGAAATAAGCGAAATAATAAAGAAATAAATTTTTAGAAAACACGTATTTTATTGATTTTTTTCCACACGCCTGACTTCTTATTACACTGATTTGTTATTAAGCTTAAAATTCAAGAGAGCTACTGTTGGATTGGAATTTAAGAAATCAATGTGAAAAAAACTCCTGCTTGCTATTCTCAATCCTCTGACAAGTAGAAACAGGAACTAAAGCTAATAAAATAAACACTATGGCTTTTCAGCAAAATTCCGGATTCCTAGCATACCACGACACAAGTAATTTTGCAGGGGAGTTAAAAATAAAACAACATAATTTCTGACTCAAAACACACGAGCTCTTATTTATTTGAATATTTAGTTCAAAATTGTAGAAGTTATAGTACTGCATAAGAAACATTGCATCTGTCCGCTTGTGTGGCAATTGCTTGGGTTAGTTATACGATTCGATAAATTTCGTGTTCGTAATAAGCAATCAGAGTTTAGTAAACAACGAGAAATAGTAATTTTACCGATTGGCATCATAATATAATTATTATATAATTAATTTTTTGTTTTATATAAAATCATCAAACACTTTTGCAAACCTTCATGTTCGCTTGTATCGCTAACTTTCATCCAAATACTGAAGAGATTTGCCGCAGATTTACATTTATCACAATCCAAATGGAGACGAATTCCTCAACTGGTACACCACGACATAGTGAAATAGGCCGCTGGACCCAGACATCTGGATAATAACAACCGTGGGCAGGATTTATTAGGAAGTGTACCTATATATTTTCTCTTGCAGCCGTTACTGACAAGAAAATAAAAAAAAAATAGCATGCGCTATGGGAGCGTACAACAAAATGTATGAAAAGCTCATAACTCTTACGGGCTACAAACTTAATGATCTCATTGTAGGTGCAATAACCAAACCACTTCTTCATCTCCTCTGTGACCACCTCGAAGATTTTTATTTCATTTTAAGCCTCACATATTATTTTTCATTACTCGGCAGTAATTCACCAACCTGATCTTTGGAGTCCTCGACCTGAGATTATTCCACACTTGTCGTGCAATAAAATCACAACGACCTCAAAAAAGTGAAGGAAAGCCAGTCCATGGAATAATAAACGGTATAACCCACATTTGTTTTTAAATAAATCCTTGCATGTAGGAGGAGGAGGGGACCTTTCGTGAATCTTACCTATAAACTTTAGCAAATGCGATGAGCTTGTACATTTATTTCTTAAATGCATTCGGTCAAATATTTCATGTAAGTTTCATAAAAATGTTGTTAATATGTGGAGGTGGACAAAGGAAAACATATGTGTCGGAGATGGATGGTTTTACGCACATGTTTCCGTCTTTCCCTAAAAATTGATATTTTCTATGATTATAGTAATTCCTCCGCGCTTTGGCCCCTGTCAAATCTCAAATGCCAACTAAACAACTTCGAGTTCAATCTTCCTGCAGGATTAAGTAAAAATGCATTTGTGAGCAAAAAATGAAGACAGACAATTGTCACGCTGTGTGTGTGCAAGTGGCTAAAACACAACGAGCATATAGGCACGGAGTCAAAGTTGAATATTCTTACCATAAATTATCCTCGCACAAAGTATTATTGTGTGAATTCAAGCGTAAAAGATATTTACGACAACATTAGTCAAAATGATGAAATAGTTGAGGTGAGTTTGCTTCGTTTGAAGTCGTCGGCTCCAGTAAGTCCTTACTCATTCAGAACATTACTACAAGTTACAACCCGACTCTTAGCTGGATGCCCTGTAGCAAAAAACGCACACCAACATCTTTCTCGTTCCTTTTACAAGGGAAGGGTGGAGTGTGGTACGCTCGAAATGAAGAAACTATAGTGACAACATGTTAAGCATCACCAGTAGAGATTGTTTGTACCAATCATTCCCCTGCAAATTGAGTTTGGGGAAAAATACAAATTTTTGAAGTTT